>CAIGRN010046436.1:0-34129 GCA_903798345.1 Fraxinus anomala
CATGATTGTTAGATATGATCAAAAGAAATTTTAAATTTGATGTCTTTTAGGATGATTTTGTTTGATGGAAATAATTGCATTATGAAAAGTGGCCTGCATTATGTGTTGATTTGCACTAAGTTTGTTATTTGGGGAATGGTATGTTTTGCCACGTGCCATGTCTGCTTTAGATCTATCTGTTAAAATCATCTGGGATGTACCAATTTTGACTTGCAAGATGATACTTAATCATGACCTCCCTTATCTATTGTTATCTCATTATTTTTTGGCCTTTGTTGACCTACATTATGACCAATTGATTATGACTGTGCTGAGAATGGATTTACCATTAAACATTAAGTATTTTATTTCTTTATTTATTTATTTTTGTGTTATTCGAAAAGAAGGTATCTGGGAGCTCAAGGAAAAAAGCAGCACGGGGATTGATTTATAATTTTGTTACTGTTGAAATTTTAGATAATGAAGAAACTTGACTCATGAATTGAATGAAGTTCGGAGGAAATAAGTATTGGCAAGTAAACATAAATGCTATGAAATTGTCACTGTTCATAGTAGCTGTGAAAAAATACTATATGGTAGGCAGGTGTTTTTGCTAAGAGGTTGCTGGCAATCAAATAACTGACTACAACAAGGATCTTTCCTTCACATTTATCACGTCTATAACATCTATGTATCTGATTTATGTGATGCTCCTATCTTTAGCCTCTTTTTTGGTTGTCCTTCCAACTATATCAAATTATTGTTCCGTTACCTAAGCAAACCAATTTATTTTCTTCCTAAAATGCCCATATTAAACTAATATTATTTAATTTCTGATAGAGGAGGAACATTTTTTTATTAGAATGGAGTGATTATGAGAAATCTCAATAAATCAAGTATTTGCAAGTGAAAATTTTGTGACTTGATATTTTAATAGAGCATTTGAATTGTTTGCTGATTTCTCATTAACTGTAGCTTTTGGAATTATTGTTACTTTACACGCAGTACAAGTTTGTTGTCGACGGTGAATGGCGACATGATGAGAATCGACCTTTTGTTAGTAGTAACATAGGAACGGTGAACACTATCCTCTTAGCAAGGGAAGCAAACTATCTTCCTGCAATGCCAAGTGCACAAGTTCCTCCTGTTCCTGGTTCCAACATGGATGTTGATAATGATGCCTTCCACCATGTGGTATACATTTCTGCCCATCTACTTTCTTTCACAAGTACAACTGTTTCTGGTACTTTACTGTCGCTAATGTGTTCGGTAATTGCTATTTTTTCCCTCCTATGTCCTGAGTAATATGTTTAAAATCGTTGTTTCTGTACTTGTTGTTAAGGACTTTAGGTTTTTGTGTAACAAAGTGTGGTTTGTGTAAGCAATACGGGATTTGGGAAAATTCTGTTTCCCTATTTAAGTGCTTTGGAAAAATCTAAAGGTGGAATATGTTTGATGATAGAAAACAGACTTGCATGCAGTTTCCTGAGTCCGAATTTAATATGTTTTTGTGTCAAACTGTCTTCAACCATGCCCATTATTATTTCTTTTTTCATTGTGACCATGTTGTTGAAATAATACACGCACTTGATCTCCCGGATCACTTACATGAAAGTGAGCTATCTGGTTGTGGCACTTACTCGCTTAAATGTCCACCACAGGTTCGAGTTTCAGTTGGTACGTTGTATGAGCCCCTTTCAAGGATTTCTGAAGCAGATTTGGAGATTACCCGGCTTCGTATAGCTTCATTTTTGTCAATGCATATGGCTTATGAGTTACTTCCTGAATCAGGCAAGGTCTGGATGATTTATCCTTGCCTCCCCTTTCGTCATCTTTTGTCATGGATGTTCCTCTGGCCATAGGTTACTTCTATTTTTGTTTTCAATGATTTAGTGGCTCTTGGTTTTGCAGGTCATTGCTTTGGATGTTGACCTTCCTGTGAAGCAAGCGTTTCATATTCTGCACGAGCAGGTATTGACATTAATAATGCGAAGGCTGAAGTTATTCCAAAGTCCTCTATCTATATCAAGGAATGTTAGATATCTCTATCATTTAAATATAATGTGAAGAACATTGCTATTGTAGAACTATATGAATTAGCAATATGATTTTCCAGTTTTCTTTTTTACTTTGTTTTGATTCGAGAGTAATATTTGGTTGTCATGGACAAGAAGAGGATATCTTCTATTACCTTGGGTGTGCATTAGAGCGAGCATTCTGAAGCACAAAACAATTTTGCATTTTGCTGCTGCTGGAGTTGTTGACCACCTCTAGTTGACATCTATGGTGGGCTTATAAGCTTGCTTATTTTACTTTTTTCTCTCCTTATAACTAAGCTTGTAAGCCCACCCAAACAAAAATGGAAAACTTTATCAGGATATGTTGTTGGGAAATACCTTTGCCTTCTATTTTAAAAGGATCTACTGGGCTATTGAGTCCTGTTATTTGTTTTTTAATGGCTCCAAGAATCATGAGGGCTGTATTTTCTGATGTTTGTAGTCATTTACTACCTTTCTGGTATATGCACCGTTCTGATACTAGTTTTCCAGGGAATCTCTATGGCACCTTTATGGGACTTCTTGAAGGGGAAGTTTGTTGGAGTTCTTAGTGCACTGGATTTTATATTAATTATGAGAGAGGTATGTACTAAGCTCTCCTGTCTTTATTTTGTAAAGAAGATTATTTAGCTCAATTATCTGGTTTGCTTTCATCCTTTTCTTTTCCATGATGACATTTCGATAGGGTGCATCAATTTATGCCTTGTGCACTTTTCTAATCTTTGTTTCCTTTTATTTGTATATATGAACTAATGGAATTGGCATGTCACATATATTCATTGAAAAAGTATAGTTCCCCTCTCGTGTTTTGCACATTTGTCACACGACATACAATGTTTGACCTAAATCCTAATAAACCAGTATCTGATCAGCTGTTTGAAGCAGGAAGGGCAATAGATAATTAAGAACTGATAAATGTAGGACACCAGTGATAAAATTATTTGGCAACCTAAATTTCTGAATTTATTGGTCGTCATCCTTTAGTGATAAGAGTATTCATCTGATGTTGTGTATGACCACTTTGTGATCGAGGGTATTGATAAACACAAATGACAATATATTTTTCATTTTAAAATTTCTGTTGTTTTTGGCACTTAATCTGCACTGAGGTTAAAGTCAGGGATGGATATGGGACACAGAAGCACTTGTATCACCTGATTTATCAGTGTTTCAAATAACCTTGTTTACCAGGTTTTGGTCCCCTATTCGTTTGTTCTTGTTATGCAGTAATTTGTGGCATAGGTATACCTTGATTCACCTTAAATCATTTCATGGTTTTTTTTATGTTTCTTTCTACATCTAATGTGTCTTATCTATGTTGCAAGCATAATAAATATAGGCCATAAAATAAGCTTGTCATAGTTGATGGATAATACTTGCTACCAAACAATAATTTTTTGCAGAAATGATGGATTTCTTTTCTGAGTGTCCTAACAACTTTTCATATAACCATTAGTTACTAGTATCTGCACTGCGAAGTCTTGAAATGTAAGGTTCCTGATAGTCACTCTGTATTGGCAGCTAGGTAATCATGGGTCCAATATGACAGAGGAAGAGCTAGACACACACACTATATCTGCTTGGAAAGAAGCAAAATCATTCCTGAATGGTCAAATTAATGGGCAAGGAAGTGCAGTTCCAAGACTTCTTTTGCATGTGAGTACTATTTGTTGAATGTTACCATATCTATTTCACATATGAATTCGTAGATAAATCTTATGCATACAAATATTATGGAATAAACAATTGGATACTACTTTTGTCTTGCAAGTTACGTCCCTGTGATGATGGAAGGTGTTGACACACTTGAAACTAATATTTGATGTGACGAACTATTCCTATAATGGTTGTCTTTTACACCTTATGATTACTGAAGCCATCTTCCACACTTGGCATCATTTTGCGAGTATTTAGAAACATTCTAGTGAATTATAACTTGTGAAAAGTCCTGGTGGAATCAGGGAAGCGAGAACCAGGTATAATATGACTGACCCAATGATTGGTGTATGGTTTTACTTGCCTTTGTGACAAAAGTTTTAAACTCATCTTACAACCATTACCTATTAGGATATTCTTGTGATAGATTGGTAAACAATGCAGTTGATGCAAATTTTGATGGAAAATGACATTCATTGCCATGGCCAGGTTTTGCTGTAGTTGCTTAATAATATAGTCTTTCTGCAGAAAATGAATGTTCTATTTGATCTACTCATTTCATTTAATCTACCATTCAAATAGTGGTGTTTTTGTCATAATTTGCTTTCTCTATGGAATAACACGTTAGCATAAAATATTGTTCCAATAAAAACATCTTATGTGCCAAAGAAATCAGCCCAGACCTTCATTTGAGATGGAGGTAATTATTTTCAATCTGGTTAACTGGTTCTTTTTCCCTATAAGCATGAATGTAATCCCTTTCTGTTGACTTGATGATAATTTTTCAGGCCGGGCCAAATAACGATTTGAAAGAAGTTGCTTTGAAGATTTTGCAAAGTGGTGTGTCTACAGTTCCTATTATCCATTCACCTTCAGAGCATGCATCAAACCCACAGCTATTGCATCTTGCTTCTCTTTCCGGAATACTGAAATGTGAGGAAAATGTGCAACTACTCGTGCGTGTGTGTGTATTTATGTATGGCGTAGTTTCGAAAACAGCATATGCTGTGTTCTTGACATTCTGGCACTTGACAGGTATTTGCCGATATTTCAGACATTCATCAAGCTCATTGCCAGTACTTCAACTGCCAATCTGTTCAATCCCTGTTGGTACTTGGGTTCCGAAAATTGGGGAGCCAAATCAGCGGACTTTGACGATGTTGAGACCCAATGCATCACTAAGTGCAGCGCTGAATTTATTAATTCAAGGTATGCATACTCTTCAAGAATTTTAGAACCCCTTTTGAGTGGTCTCTTTTCTCTTTTGTCCCCAAGTGTGACCCTAATCTTATTAATTTTCGAAGTTTTACTCATTTCTTCCTAAACTTTTTTGATATTTTAATTATCTTGCACTTGTTCATATGAAATCACTTAAAAAGTAAAATTTCTTACACATGTTAAGTCTTAAAAATTGTACATATAAAATGTATTTAAATGCACAACTCTTGCACATAAACAAGTATGCTCAGACCCTGAGTGTACTACAAAAGCTAGTAGATTTATATATGAGAAATACTTCAAATTCTAAATTATTTTGGCAGAAGTTAACATTAGTGGCACATTTTTCGAATGCTTGTTCCTTTAACTTGCCTTAACTCGCGGATCTGAAAGTTAACCTTTTTGGCCTGGAAAGGTTATTGGCATAGAATAAGAACATGAAAAAATTCTTTCAACAATAAAACTACTTCAAAGCAATTTGCGCTCAACTCGCACACACAGTGTTCCAGTTACTTCCAACAGAATGCCTAAGCCATAATGTCTCTTTCATTGCAGCTCAAGTTAGTTCGATCCCCATTGTCGATGACGACGACTCTTTGTTGGATGTATATTCTCGAAGGTTAGTAGTGCCTATAGTTTTCTGTGCTTATGGCATTAAATTATGTTTTTCAGGCACTTGGGAATCGATATCCAATCAAGGTTTTGTAATTTAAGGCTATTTTGTTTGTTTTTGACAGTGATATTACTTCTTTGGCTAAGGACAATATTTATACGCACATTAATCTTGAAGAAACAACTATTCATCAGGTAAGCACATTTATTTTGTTGGCGCCACATACTGCATTTTCATTTCGTACCACTTAAGGAACGTAGGTGCATGCAGTCTTCCTTTGGCAAGAAAAGCATTTACTGGGACCAGAAACTTGATTTTGAAATTCATATAATGGGAAGTTGTAACTAAATGTATGTTTGAGCCCCCCCCCCCCCCCCCCCCCCCCCCCCCNGGAAGTGGGTTCGGCTGATGAAAGTGCCCCAAGGAGAACGAGGCAATACCCTGAAGAAGGGGAACCCTCGAGAACAGCAGCAGCTCCCCCCCCCCCCCCCCCCCCCCCCCCCCTCGACAAAAATACATTTTGGAATAGTGAGTTGATGGAGAATGCGTGGTTAAAAATTAAGAAAAAGTTTTGGGTTTTCGTATAATATTATTTTGTTGAAGAATGTGTTATTGAAAATAAGAGAGAAATGTATTTTGAAAATAATGGGGACCAAACAAGGGCTAAATGTCTTCTTTGAACTTCTTCTTTCTCCTGAACACCGTGGGAGTTGTCTTATACAAATGTATTAGTTTTTTCCTTCCTAGCTTTTTGCACAATGTTCTGCTGGGAGAAAAATAACAATGTTGTCTTTATTCGGTGCAAAATAAAAATTGTATCCTGTGCTATAAATGTGCCAAAGTTGTGCACAGTGGGGGCAGTTCATATAATGTAGGTATGTATGTTGATTTGGAGAAATTAAAGGTCTTTGGTAAATGTGAGCTTGTCAAACTTTTGATTTTGAACAATTTGATTGAATTGGAAATTTGTGGAAGAAAAGCCGTATGTTTTCTTACTTGCGACTTTTATTAACCGATGCAATTCAGAGATAAGTGCCACATTATTTCTTTTCTTTGCGTATACAGTTTTTTCTGTATTAACTACGTAATTTGGGAATTATAGGCGTTGCAATACCGAGATGACGACTACCGGAATCAAAGATGTCACATGTGTCTGCGGTCCGATTCACTGCATAAAGTCATGGATAGATTATCCAAGCCAGGTAAACTATTCTTTGCTTTCTGCTGCTTACATAAGCGCACGTTAAGCTTGAAAGTAAGTAAAGTTTACTGGTTGCCGAAAATGTTTGTGCATGTTAATTCTAAGTAAAAAAAAAATGTTGCATGTTTTGAAAGGGTAGTTTTTGTCTTACTGTCAAAATAAGTGAATAACCAGTCACGTGGTTACTATTTCATTGTCAGGCGTCAGACGGCTTGTTATTGTAGAGGCTGGAAGCAAACACGTAGAAGGGATTATTTCACTGAGTGATATCTTTAGGTTTCTTTTGGGTATGTGAAACAATGGCAAACAGCAGATCATGTTGGTGGCGCCCACCTGCAAGGAATCTCAATTCTTTCGTATATACGATTGGTTGGTCTCATATTTCGTGGCCTGCTTTTTTAGGTTAATAGGCTGAAGAATGAGGCGTGTACATTGTAATATTGTCGTTTTGCCTGAATCTGCTGGTGTCCCCTCGGAAGATGTCATTACCCAAATGCGAGGCTAATGTACGCGCCCGTTTTGGTGAAAAATCTTACGGGAAACAGAGTGTTTATGCTAAATAGGATGTTAGGAAATAAAGAGAGGAGATAATTATTGGATGATTAGAGGTGTTTTACTCATAACTATATGCTTTTCAATTTTTTAGTACTTTCTTTCTGGTACATGTTACTTGTTATAGTCACCAATTGCACCAGTTATATTGGTTTTCTTTTCGTCGAACTTTCAAATGGGAAACCCTAATTTGTTCTTTGTTTCTTCTATTTGATCTTGGCTGTATGCTTGTGGAGTCGTATGAATTTTCTTTTTGACAATCAATCAAATTTCATTCATGGAGCTTGACCCTGTGCAGGGGCTAATCCGTAATGCCTGAACCAGTTGCCTTGGTTTTTCTTAGCGTATATTGGAAAATGATTAAATTATAAGCTATAAGCTCTACAAAATGCGAAGATTCATACAAAATGTGTGCATAATCAATTCCAAACATGCCCTTATCAACTTGAATACCATTTTTTTTTTTTCACTTCATTTCGATGGATGTCTGCATGTTTTCGCTAATGTTTTACGATAGTCCTCTACAAGAAATAATTGTCAACGGTTTTCTTTTGGAAGCATCTCTTAAATCATCTTTGATAAATACAAAACCAGTAATGGCTTCGTCTGTCACTAATTTGCAGGCCATTTGGTCAAATGACGTGCATGCATAACTGAATATGAGTGTTACTTTTAAGTAAATTTTTAATTTTAAATAAGCAACTTATTTATAACTGACTAGTCTATGCTACACCAATTTAAGCAGAAGCACAGCCATAATGCAAGTAGGGTGAATTCTAGGCGAGGGCGCTCTCCTTGGACAGCTCAATCTGAGTTACTCTTTCCAAGGCCATCAGAATTCAGACTGATTTCCTAGGCTTTCAACGTCCAACAACATAAATAACTTCTAAAACTTCTGCAAATTTGTTTGTAAGCAAAAAAAGTTGTGCTTAGCCAAACATGCACTATAACGTTGGTGTCAACCATCTCTGCTATTGAACAGAATCTAGAAAATTTAGCTTCTCAAGCCACAGAGTTCCATAACAAAGAATTGACTAAAATACCTTCTAACAGACCAATCCCAATCCCAATAGCAATGAAATGGAAGAAAATTTCACAGCATTACAGAATCTGAAAACCGAAATAGCAGTTAATTTAATTATGTGCATGTCAGATTCACACAGACAGGCATAATGGGTCTGATTTTACGAGGCTATGTAGGTATCAGTGCCAATATTTGGCTCTTGATTATACCCATGCACTTCTGTATTTCAGCATAAACAGGAAGGTTCTGCGAACAGCACGGCTGCAAACTTGTCACAGCAGAATCGAGTATCTGTGCTATATCAGACGGTGGGAACTCTCGTTCTGTACACTTCTACAATTACAAAATCATGATTTGAACCAGTCAGCACATGAAGAAAATGATGACTGCAGCATGTTTGGTTGCTTTTAAGTAACTTTTTCTACAAACATATTTCGACAACTTTTTCCTTACTCTCAAGTATATAAAAGTGTTTTAATCTTGAATGTGACTCTTACCATATCGTCGAACGGAGTAATGTTTTCCCAACTTTGATGAATAAAAGAAACAAATAATTTTAAAAATCATCTACTTGTAAGTCAACTTTTTAAGCTTAGCCAATCATAACTTTCCAAGAAAAAGAAGTGTCTTAGTATTTCCAAGAATTACCTGAATCATAAGCAAAGTAGCTATAACTTTCCGAGAAAAAGAAAAGTGTAAGTATTTCCAAGAATTACCTGAATCATAAGCAAAGTAGCTACACATTGAGTAATCAGTTCTGAAGGAATTTGTGCCTCATCTTTTTTATCGGATGCATTCAACTTACGATCAGGTGCCTGCAACAATTGTCACGTTCATGAAACAATTGATCTTTAGATGTTATGGGAAACTCATAGAGAAAGGTAGAAGATCTCACCCCTGGCTTGCAGGAATCATCCAATGGAAGCCGATCATTCACATAATCAATAGCTTCCTCAATTTTCTCCATGCCATCCTCCCTACCCTTGAGTGATGATATAGCCTGAAACAAAGAACCGAGAGGAAGATTTGGTAAAAATCACTCCAACAAATGACCACACCAGTTGTACAGCAAAGATTATATATAGCCCTTGTTTGAGCACCATTTTGAAGAAAAAAATGTATTTTGGAATAGTGTTTTTTGGAGAATGCGTGGTAAAAAATTAAGAAAAAGTTTTCGATTTACGTGTAAAATTATTTTAATAGAAAATACGAGTTTTGATAAAATGGGGCTCATACAAGGGTATAATTTCACATATTCATCATCATTATTTGTTATAACTAGCTAGGGGTCATTAATCCAAGTTACAATGTCGGTCAAAGAAAGGTTCCTTCTCCTATTTCATGCCAACAATATGAGTTGTAAATCTACTTATAGTAAATTGATTCTACAAGCTCTATCAGAATACTGAAGCAGCAGATATAAATGACAATGCTAATATAGAGTTCCTGTACCTGCATAGCTGCATCTACCATTGTTCGAGCTTTTGTTCTTGAGCTATCAATAATTTCGTTCACTTGTATTCCTAATTCATGAGGTTGAGACATTGAACGGTCATTAGAACTCAATATACCACCAAGATCACTGAAATTGTTGACTGGCCTTGGCCATATAAGCGAACTGTTTCCATGGTACGTGTTCCGTTGTCTCAAGCAATACAAAGCCGAAGATACCTGCAAAACAAAATGACAGTCTAGCACCTATTTAACTGCAAACACTTCTGCCAATCAAAGGAATCGGTAGGGATGGCTAAAAAAAAAAAAAAGGTTACCGATAACCACAGGGATCCGCCCCGAACGGAACAGGAAATCCCTGCGTAATCGGGTACTCGAGGCGGGGACGGGCATAGGGAACATGGTCCCCACCCCCTTACCTGCCCCATTTAAAGTCCATTTCAATATATAAATTTGTGATCACACAAAAATAAAAAGAACCACCATCCTTTCTAAAGAAACATTGTACTATTCTACAAATTGGAAAAAAGTAATAATATTCACTAACTAAAAAAATGAAAAAAATAAAAGCAAAAAATAAAATAAAATAAATAAATGGGGCAGTAACCGCCCCACCTTAAGAAAGGATAGGGTTGGGGCAACGGGGCAAAAACCCAAACAGGGCATGGGATGAGAATGACTGTCCAACCCCGATTCCCTCTGTTTCCATCCCTAGGAATTGGCAAAAGCAATGTTCAATTCTAATTTATGGAGATCTAGACCTGTTCATTGGCTTCATTCAATTGTACAAGTACAGCAGCATATTGCTTTTTGAACTGCTCTGATTCCTTCAAAGAGCCATCGCCATCCTTCTGATTTTCCAACACATCATCATTCATGCGTCTCAACTCTAGAACAATAGCATCCTACATGTTACAAAATGAATATTGAGCTCTCTTCTAGTTTGTTACATTGATACAGAAGCACTATAATATTAATTTTGACAAACAGCTCCAACTGTGACCACATATACTGCATATATTGTAATTTAAAAAAACACTGTTCAAATACACAACAGCACAAACTTAGTAGCAAAACGTGCAAGGAACAATGTCAATGAGTAAAAACAACATATACATCACATTAGCAGTTAGATGCTATGACCTTTTTGTCAAGAGCGCGAGTCAGCTCAGCAAGAGCTTGAACATCAGCTTCTTTTGCTTGAATGTGAGCTGGTGTACAAGGCTGAGAATACACTGTCTGCTGGTAGGTAGCAGTTTCCGTAGGCCCAGTCCTAGTTTGAACATTGGCATGAGAGGAAGCCACCTGGCAAACAAAACATTCTGGTTAGATACTCCTGAAAATTATAAAATGCTACATTTATTATTCTTCTGCAGAAGTGAGCAAAAACTTTTGGTACAGAAGATGAGCTACTAGTATTGAATAAAACTCCTAAATGAAACAACCGAGATAGGAGTTCATATTAGCCCACAATAGTTGTGATTCAGTTAGAAGGGTAAATCTATGTACTCCTTGAGACAAAAGTTAAACCACTTCACTCATCAAACAACCAGTCTGCTCATAAATATAACATAATTTTATTAGAGAAATCTGCTTCTTTTTCCTTCCTAGGATCTTGATAGGATTTCTAAATCCATGATAACTCATGAAGACAGGTCTAGAAGACTATTCATATGGACAATATTATAAAGTGTTCGAAGGAAAATAAAAAATGATATTAGCGAGCCACAGGCACAGAACTTTCCAACCAAATCATATGAAATTTTCTCCATAATAATCACCATCTGAAATAATATTAGGAAGTGCCTGGACAATGGAATCAGGTACTAAAAAGAGAGAATCAGAATTAGGTATTATGAACTTTAATCCTAATCATTGAGAATGAAAAATTAGGGAGAAAAATCACATGCCTTTGTTTGCTTCAATAAACTACTGGCAGAATGAGCTGGAGATGAATGGGAAAGACCATCGACATTATCCAAATTGTCACCCGAGGAAAATTTCACATATTCTTTCACTTGTCCATTCATTTTCGACTCATTGAAATTCTCAAAAAATTTATCAACAGTAACTGCATGTCTCCAGAGCAATGCAGGCATATTCTCAAAAGGATTTAACGGCATGCAATCAATGTCCTGCAAAAGGTAAATAATTACATAAAGCCATCCTAGCAATGGAACAAAGCAAATAAAAAATAAACGTAGGTAGAACGATGAATGCGGAAACATAAAACTGTAACAAATCAAACAAAGAAGCATGAACATGAATGAAACCAGAAGGTTGTCTCTTCACATATATATATATATATATATATATATATATTTAATAAATATGTCTTTTGAAAAGATCATAGAAGTTAGCATCAAGCAATTTGCAAATGAGAAACGGAATTAAAAGGAGCCTTGTTCCATAGTTAATTCCATTAAAGAACGATATGCAACAAAATAAGATACAGATATTAACTATACCTAAAATTGGATATATAAAAAAAGTTAGTAAAGATAGCATCTCCTTTATACCAAAACATTTGAAATTGTTTAGCACCAATTTGGAAGGAGTTAAAATCCAAATTTTAATCTAAGTCAAAGCCAACAATTAATATTAACCATATTTCATGGGACCCACAACTTTTCAATCACACATTCATCAACTTTTATCAAAATCTACTAAAAATCTGATATTAATTTCCACCAAATAAGGGCTTAATGTGGAACAAAGTTTGAGAAAATCGAACACAACTTGCAATAACAGTACATTTAAAATGACAGTCCGGAAAAATGGGGAAAGTACATGTAAAGATTACTTTGACTTCGCATATGTCTAGTGAATACTCATCATGAATCAATATACCTGAAATTCACATCAAACTTACGAACAAATTGAGGTTATACAGAAAACTTCACCTACACAAAAATCACGAGCAACTAAATTATAGCCCCATGCGAATTTTCTCACGCTGCCTATTGTTTCAAATCATACGGACAAAGATATTACTCAAGGAAACACCTCCATACTATTGGTTAGTACTGAAGTCTTCAATAGTATTTTGGATTACTAAGGTCAGAGTTCTTACATTTGTTCAGATAATATAATAAATCTGTGTGACACTGTAGCCAAAAACCATAAACCCTAAACATAAAATGAGATCAATGATGCAATTTGGGAATAGATTACCATAACAAATTCAACCCCAAGTTCAGGACGGTCAAACTGAATCCGGCACCTAGAATGATCAACTGTGAGCACACTGCCATCATGTATCTCCCTTGTTTTTGGATGAATGGCTATGACTCGCTGTCCAACTGATAAAGGTCGTGCAAGATCCGTTGGTAGTCCTTCCCTGATACCTTCACGGAGCTCAGTGTAATGTTTTCTAACGGAATCCCTATAAAGATTAAGCTTCTCCTTTTCTTCTTTCAGGAACTGCTCAGAGAATCTCCGTGGTTTCCCAAGAGAGCTGTGTGAACGTGAGAGTGAAGATGTGAAGCATTGTCTAACATATGAATTCTGCATCTTCAGCATATAAATGATTAGCTAGAGATACCTTCTTATGACACCCCATTCCACGCGAGTTAATCTTGGAACATGGCCTAATCCAACATGATACAAATACTCAACAAACTCCCGTTTTGCAAACCAAGGATAATCAATGGCACTATAGAACCACTCATATGCACACCATCTCCGAACACGAGGATTCAAAAGCCAGTTGGACAGTTTTTTCTGGAAAAAAAAAAAGAAAGAAAGAAAAAGATGCAAAATGGAAGTCAATATGTGAATAACCAAATTTCAAAGTTTGAATGAAGTAGAGAACAGTAAACCTTATGATCAAATGATCTCTCCTGCAGTGAGGCGAAAGGCAAGTTACTTTGGTCCACTGCAATTTTATTTGGTTTTTTGAGGTCCATCTTACGCCTGCTCCTAACTTTAGTAGGTAAATTAATCTGGTTAACCACGGGGACCTGGACAGCTGATTGTGCCGAGTCACTTCCTTCTCTCCGTAGATCAATACTTGAAGAATTTTCAGAAACCTTCATCAGTTTCGGCGAGCCAGTTTGTGAAGCTTTCTTACTCTTGTTCATCAACTTCTTCCCTGTATCTCCAGCCTAAAAGAAGCAGCATCATTTAAATTCAGTGAGCTCTTGACTGGATAAGACACAGGCTTGGGTAACGAAACACTATTTGAGATCAATAGGGAATGTATTTTGTGATGACTATGTTATCTCAATAACAAAGGAGTTCAAAACAACACAACAATTTTGTAAAATTTAGAAGTTGTGAATGTGATCCACATTCATTCATAAAGAGGGAGGAGAAGCTCCATCATTCTCCGAACACAAGTTATTATTTAAGACGAGAGAAATGGACAAGGAATATAAATCAAAGTGAACAAAACCACCTACCTCAACTCCTAGGGATTCACCAGGATGAGCTTCAGTTTTCTGAATCTGCAAAAACATTTTTGCACATTTCATGTCAAAAATTAGATTTGATAATAACGATTAGCAAAGATGAGAGAAGTTTTAGATTTGATAATAACGATTAGCAAAGATGAGAGAAGTTTTGTGTCCTATCCCACCTTATATGCTTTTCTTCTTGATGTTTTGGAGATAGATTGACGAGGATCCGGATTTTCTGCAGCAACAGCATTAACATCGGAAACTGAACTTTTTCCAGGTTTTAACGTTTTACCAGAAGCCAATTCAGAATTTGTCATTGATAGGTAACCTTTCATCCTAACCCCTGCAGATCTACGTTTGTCCCTTTTCTGGTTTACTGGCTGAGCTTCTAATGACCCAGACTCATCAACATGACCATCAACTTCATCTTTTAACTGAATCCTTGACTCTGACATATAAGAACGAAATTGAATTAAGTTGTGGCTGAAGAAAGAATAAATTCTTACACGATCAATGAAGACTGGAAAAAACCAATCAATAACATATATTCCGCTGTTGATTGACATGGTAAATTCATAAACTGCAATAGCTTGATCTAATGGAAACATTTAATGAAACTTTAAAAAATAAATAGTAGAAAAAATCCAAGAGTCAGCTTAAATTGTAAACGTGCTCCAAAATAGAACTGATAAAACTGCAAATAAAACAAATTTCACCTCAACATTTTTAACTGCTTGATGAAGAAACAACCTATAAAATCATTATTAACAAGAAAGATTTGCAGAGACCGTATCATCATCACATATACCAAAAGTTACACAAATTCTGTGTTGTGAGGAGTGCACAGATAAAACGCTCCTATATATGAAAATGGCTTATAAAAGACAAGGTAAGAACCTGACATGAAATGTATCTAGCAGAAAATTTAATTGCCAATGCAATAAACTAAATAAAGCCGCATGATAAGCAACTAACTGGATTAAATAATTTATATAGCCAATCTGACCCTTCCAATGATATTTAAGTTAAAAAAAGTGAGCATAATTTACCTTCTTCCTTTTCTGTTGGCATCATCAATGACAAATCAGCCAAAGTTTGCAGGGCATCAAAGTCATCTTCATCTACAAAGACCAACATGTACCAACAGCATGAATGCTTGAAGTTAGTGGAAACTGTATAGTATATGAAAAGTTCTTTCCGTAACCAAACTTATGGCAGAAGAAAAGTACATGTAAGTATCCAAAAACAAATCAACGTAAGTCTACATTGCAACAACCTCGACAATGATAGAGCAGTCCACATTATTTAATTGTAAAAATGCCTACATCCTAAGAGATCATCTATTGAATCTCTCAAGCATCATGACGTCAGTTCACAAAGGGATGCGGTGCAGAAGTTTCCAATCTCTGTCCCCACTCCCAACATTCAACAAAGTTTCTTATGACTAATCAAATTATCTAGGAACTATTATAATGTTTACTTCTGTTTTATAATTAGGCTAAAATGAGCAAATGTAGGGAGAAAAACAAAAGAGAAAGCACAGTGGAGTTGAGGCTACAGTCATATAACTTCAATATAGGAAACATGAAAATTTGGTCAACATGCTTTCATAACAGGCAAGCATACTAATTCCTAATTCAACCGCATGATCTATTATTGGCAGATACAGAATGACGAATACATCTAAAGAATTTTATGTCGACATCTCCAAAAGCGACAAATCTCTCATGCATCCAACTATTCAATCATACAAGAACACAATTCAGAGCAACAAAAAGGGATTTGAAAAATGGCACAACAAGAATTCAAAAAGAATTGGTGTACCTCTTCCGAAAAGAACCTTTTTGCTCTTCTTTCTCTGATCCATGGGGGACCTTAAAATTTTGGGATCTGTGACCTCAATGTCACCTCTCATTGTGCCGATCCTTTGACCTTCCTCCGTCCTGCTACATTCTTCCTTGATGTCATCCAAATGATTCTCACTATTGTAATCAACTTCAACCTTCGCAGATTCAAATTTTCTCCCTTTCTGTCTTGTTATACCAGGACTTTCAGATTCCGTCCTATGAGTTTTATACCTAGCTAACTCTCCAGTGTCGGCTTCCATGCTCCCTTCTAAATCTTCTTCATCCATGTCAGTAGCCAAGAGCTTCGCGTTGGCCATTTCTGGTACAGAATGCTATAACCAACAACGTGTCCATAAATTGCGCAAAAGAAGCATGTTTTAACAAATAAGGTCAAACCATTACCCTTCTTTGAGCGTTCCTAAAAGGTGAAGACATAACACTCTCAGCTCTTCTATTTGGTGTTCGAGAAACCTGGGGAGAACCACCTCTTTGTGAAGCCTCGGCCAAAGCTATGGCTATTTCATGAGCAACTTCTTCATCATTGGCATTAGCCTTTAACTTTAAACCTTGCCTGATTGGAGAAAAATACGTTTCCGCATTCATATTTTCATATGAAAATGAAACGGGGAACCTTGGTGTCCTTTTTCCAACAGGACGAGGTCGGCTTCCTGAAACAAACTCCAGAGGAAAATCTCAGAATTACGTCCAAGTGTAACTCCAATTACAGCAGGAGAAAAAGAAACACTATGAACTCTCTCAATTTCAGACATCAGTTGTTGTGAGGATGAACCATAGTAATTTAATGTCATTTGACACCAAAACATGCATGTAACCAACAATGACGGTCGACGATGTGAGTTATGATATGGCCTAGCTGGGATTATTTTATAAAATAAAAAACAAAGAGAAAGGGATATCCTTATAGCATATAGGGATTCTCTTTGTGTAACGGTTGGTTATTCAGAAAAATATGTGAATGTTCAAAAAAGGGAATGCACCTATATGTTTTAAGACTTGTGTATTCTTTTTGCCTGCATTGGCACCTAGGAAGTTTAAATGTAAAGCATTCAAGAAATAGGGTAGAGAAAGATGAAGCCAATTAAGGCTCAATTGAAAAAAAGAAATTCCTTGTGTGCTATCACCAGTTTGGTATGAATGTGCGTGGCACACGTGCATGTTTCTTTTGCACATGAACTCATGGTGGTTGGATGCAAGCAAGGGAGAGAAACAGAGGGAGGGAGTAGCACATTATTGCATACATGCCAGCTTGAATTATAATTTACATAACATACCCCCAGAGCGTTTCTTCTTTAACACTGACAGACAACCATAATTTGGTGCAACAGTCTGGGAATGCGAATTAGATTCCACATCCAACGCTTTAGAGGTAGCGGGCTGGAGTTTTCCCCGAGCACGCTTTTGAGGATTCCGAGATGATCCTGCTCCATCATTGCTTTCTTGTTCACTATCACTTCCTGCCTGTCAAGCCAAGTTCCACATAACTAAGTGCTCACAAGTCACAAGCCAGTTACAATGTCAACCAAAACTCAAAAGACCAACAGAATTACCTTGCCAAAACTAAGAAAACACATAACTGGCATTTAATATTGTTAAATACTCTCAAATATTTATTAACTGTAAGCAGTCTTACTGAACAAATTGCACAAGCAACTTCCAAAAAACTAGTTGATGATAGGAAGTCAATTCCATCAAATTCCACTGTGTTTAGGAACTAGGAGTTTTCAAACATCACTTCCATTTGAGGGAAAGGGAGAGCAGGGAAAAAAGATAACAAAATATCACTTTTGGTTCTAAGGACAAGAACGAAGCATTTAAATAATATCCAACAAAAATCAATTGCACCCAAATTATTACTATTTGCAGGATTAAGTCATAACACATTTGGAGTTCTCCACTCATTTTTTATTTCTTTTTATATGTTCGTCTTCATTATAGGGCAGCACTTGTCATCAAATCCTGTAGATTCTTTTGTTCATCCATAATATTCTGTTTTTATCCAAAATGAACACTTTCGGCACTTCTTAACATGAACTTTTCAGCAGAAAATGTACAGTCTGCTATTAGAATTAAAATAATCTCACCAAATTGCTGTAATGATCAGTCATCATAGCAATCAACCCAACCACAGAAGCAGTCCCCTCTGGAAGAGATAAGTATGCCTGAAATTACAGAAGTGAAAACGACTTACCGGCTTATTAATGTAAAGAAACTTGAGCTCTCGATCATAATTTCCATTGAAGTTCAAGAATATGACAATCTCCAAACTTCAAATTTAGTGTCAGTTTAGGTTTAACATAGCGACAATACATTCAAGAAGTTCTACAATAATGGATAGTGTGTGATGAGAATGAAACTTAGCATTGTGAGCCCTTGCCGTTTTGTTAATTAAGAAATTAACCATTCCCATCAAAGATTGCATTTCAATTATTTTAGTTTTGTTAACAATAACGCCAAAAAAGGTTATTCACAATAGCATTTCGGTCTCTACATATGTGGAGCAGAGAATGCATATCTAGTTCCCTTGTGGCTCATTCTATATATTTTCTTTCTCCAAAAATTCTACATCATGACATTATTCAACTAACGTTTCAATCATTTCAATATTCTATATTATATCACACTTCAATTATTAAGCCAATTTGGAGAGCCATTTCCATGATTGCAATTATTGTTACAAGAAGCTAGGATTAAAAAGAATTGCAATTCAGGCTTGAAGTCTTAAAAGTTCATTTTGGCTATTTAGAAGGTATAGTGCCAAAGTATAATTAAAAGGAAAATCGGTTTATGATAAAATCAATCTTTCCATGGATCAAATGTGAGTGTGTTCCAGAACTGAACTGGCCCTCAAAAATCCCAGAGAGGAAAAAGAAAAAATGAAAAAACCTCAACAGGAAAGGAGTGATTTTCATAACTAAAATAGTCAAATTCAAAATGGAATGTGAAGTAACAAGAAGCTGGAAATAGGTGAGGTCAGACTAAGATCTGTTGCGAGAAGATGAATGTCCACTAGTCATTTCTGTTGAAGACAAATAAAAAACCACATTCACCCTATTCATTGTGTAAAGAGCCTCGACCATTTCGACAGATCTGTTTCGGACAGCACCAGCCACCTGTAACCATGCAAAACAACAACAAAAAGTTGTTACCAGTAGATAAAATAGTCAAGAAAAGATTACGCTCACTAATTAATCCACAACAAGAAGCATGATGAGCCCAACTTTACCAATGATTTACTTAAAATCTAGATGGAAAAGGCTGTATTATTTACAAAAGACCAGATCATTTTTAAGGATAATATTTCTCAGTGATAAATTAATGTGGTTCATATAGAGGAGTCCAAATTACTAGGTATTATATGAATTGTAACTAACCTTTTTCCAATCTTTACTGTGTTTGCGGTAAGCTTCATAGAAACGACTTAGCTCTTCCTTGCTCCATTGGGGGCCAAGCATGTCAGACAACTTCCTCTTCTGTGTAAAAAAAAAAAAGAAAAGAAAACGGTCATTCTAATGATGCTTCAATGCTCATTCCATTTCTATAAGCTATGTACTGACAAAAATGTTTCAGAAAAACAAAATAATTGAAATTAAGGAAGAAAAGCGCTGTATATGGCATTTAAATGTATCCGTGACTACAAAGGAAGAATGCTTGCATCATGAAAGCCATTTTATAGAAAATATTTAATAAGGAATCAAGTTTGACGTCCTGAAAGTTGCAATAAGAATAGAGCAGCTGATGTCCTTAAAAAAAAAAAAAAAACTCCCTCTTCTAAGCAATTTTCCCAGTTAGACTCGGAAGGCCATGTCAATTGTCATTGTTACACTGACCATAGCACAAACCCCAGCCGTCGCTTACCATATTCTAAAGATATTAAAACGGAAAGTTTTTCTACTCCCATAACAGCAAGTCTGCCTGACGTAAATAATAAAAAGGGAAAAACAACAAGCAGCCCATGCATATCTACAACAACAGCAAATAAAGAAATTTGATACAACAATAAACTAGTAAACTTCAGTGGTAGCCCATGCATATTTTGTGGACAATTTGAAAATAATGCAAAACTTCAGTGTAGGAGATTATATCTTATATCAAAGCACGAAAAAAAAATCATGATGGCTTCAAGAAGACAAACAAGAGTTGAAATACATTTTGCTTTTGCAAGAAGTGAGTTTCGACCAGACTAAAATATTCATTTAATGTAACAGAGAACAGAAAAAAAAAAAAACCATAAAATCTCACCCTACTATTGCTTCTTTTAGCACTATCTCCATCTTTTTGAGGAGATACTTCATTGATAGAAGAATATCGCTTATTTACGCTTCTAGACTTTCTTGTTGGCCCCATTACAGCTACTTAACAAAAAGTAAAATGTTAGAAAAAAAATCAAAAAGTTAAAAAATTAATGAGTTTAACAATCACAAACTATAAGACAGTGAGATATAAAACCACATGTACTAATAATCACAAAACAGGCTTCTTTAATTTTCTCTTCAAAAATTAATTCGAGCACAACTAATATAAAAAGCTATACAGAAGTGAATATAAAGAAGGCGCCAAATAAATTTGCATTCAGGACCAATAATTTCTTACAACCACAACAGAAAAGCAAATAGAAATTTAAAAACCCATTTCAACAGATCAGATTAACTGTAACATGAATTTATGCAATCCAGCATGAGCAAACAAAAATAATATCCACAAAAAAAGAAATACAGAAGCAAATCGTGGAAAACCAAAACAGTCAATTTTTCAGTTGTACAAAACAAAAACTCGCAAAGAAATATAATTGAATCGTAAATTACTCAAAAATAACTGTATTGCCAAATAATTTATATAGAAATCCAAAATTTCAGTACACCGTAGCTCCAGTTTTACATTCAATATCAAGATCCGCACATTTAAATTTTAAAAAAATACGTGTCTACATCAAAAATACACAGTTTTCAAACTCGCCAACTTCAAAACTAACCCACTTCAAAACTAAATCAACGCCCACTGCCTCTGTTCAGCAATTCCCAATAAATACCAAAAAAATAGTTCAAATTCAAAATAAATTAATCAAAAAAAATTTAAAAACAAAACCGAAAATCACTCGAATTTCCAGCAAAAATAAACCAAGAAAACAAAAACTGAACCAAAATCGACTTAATAAATTTACCAGCAAAGAGACAAAATTACCAGTTGATAGCCCGAAGAGCTGAAACACAAATTGAACAAAGAAAAAGAATTAAACAAAAGATCAGGAAAAGTCTGGAACTTTTACCTATTCACAGAATCAATTCAAAGAATTTGAAACACAGAATCGAGTAGAGAATTCAAGAGTACATCCGATTGGAGATACACAGAGGAGATTACGACTGCGGAGAATTTTGGATTTTAGAGAGAGAAGTAGAAGATGGGTATATTTTATTTTTTTGGGGTAATAACCGCGAAACTCTATTTGTATCGTCTTGGGGGTGAAGTGTATTATGATTTGTATTTGTTCTCCAAAGGATTACTAAATTGCAAGGTAGTACCTTATGTTTAATAGGTTTTCTTTTTAGTCCCTATGAGATTAATTAAATCAATTTTAGTCCCATGGTGTTTTGAATTCGCTGGTTATTCATCCAAATTCGAACATATGTGGCCGGTCCGGTCAAGAAAATCATAAATCAGACTTTAAGTTTCACAAATACAAAAAGTAGATTTTATTTTAAAAATAATAAAATCAGGTATTTATTTATTAATTAAAATTATTTTTATTAATTAAATATAATAATTATAGGTCACAATTTTATTGGTCACATATTATCAAATTAATTGGTCGCATATTATTTCGATATCACAAATCAAAAATTTAATAACACAGTTTATTTCGTTGGTCACAGATCAAAAAATTTATAGGTCACAGTTTATCTATCGATCACATATTTTCAAATTTTTGGTCACATTATTAAATTTTAAGGTCTCGGTTTAACGGTTAGCCACGGAGAATCAAATAGTTGGTCACATAAGCCAAAAAATCAACCGCAAATCCCGATACACCATCAATACTTAGTCACAAATCAACCAAATAGTTGTCACAAACACTCTTCATCCCGTCGTCACTGCCACAACCACCACTGTCGCCACCAACAATAACAACACGACATCACCACCTCACCACTATCACCAGCACCATTAAACCAGATCTGAACCCACCACACACCACATTTGCTCCACAACTGATCAAACACCACACATCGACAGTGCCGCCACCACGCCGCCAATACCATCGCACCCACAGCACACACATCTACCACCATCGCCGCATCTAACCACACACTATCACCACCACCACCAACTAGATCTGAACCACCACATCTGTACCACAACTGGTTAAACACCACTACAACTAGTATCAACACCACCACCACACCCTGACGCAACACCATCACCATAACTCCACTCCGCCACTGCACACACACACACACACACACACCATCCGTCGCGACGCTGCTGTGAACGGTAACCTCGCACGCTGTCGTTCACAGCAACGTCGCGACGCTGCCGTTCATAAGAAAAGAGACAAGGGCGACGCTGCCTTTCACTGGCATAGAATTAAGGAGAAGGATGAATGCTTTGTTTTTTTTAAGAAAAAAATCGTGAATGCTCATGTTTGGGACATAAACAAGATGGAGTCGGGGATTGTTCATAGGCTTGGTTTGGACTAGGTCGGATTTTTTTATTTTTTATTTATTTTAAGTTATGACTTTTTGTAGAACTGGATTTAAGAACAAGAATACACTACCCAAATAAAAAAGTGTGCCCCCTTTTCTACTTAGGTGCGGTTTAGGCCATCAACGTAGAATTGACCACTTTTTCTCTTGTTGCACCATGCACAGTGTTTTTCTTGAGCCTAGTCGCGCCTTCTAGGACACTAGCACGGATTAGTTCTAACATTTTATTTTTTCAACAATCGTAGCACCTCTTTTAGAAAACAAAATATAGCACTTCTTCCGTCATTTTCTTGTATCAAATTCCTTAGGTTTTGGAGTTGAGAGTGAGGTCCCTTTGTTGATTTTGAAACCTCAATACTTGAGCTCATGTTAGCAATTAACGTCGAGCATTAATATGATTGAATAAACGTAATGAAGTACAGTTGTTATGAAGTTTGACCAATTCGTGACATCTTTATAGTAAACATTTTTTTTCTCTTCTCATTGAATGCGAGTGAAAAAAAAAATTGAAAGATAGTTTTCAACATAGAAGGATTTTAAGTTCCGTGTAGACGTTATTTACATTTATATGCTAGAAACCACATTAGATAGTTTTGTTTGTTTTCATTCCTTTTTAGGGAGTTAAATACATGATTAAGCTCATATTTGGTAGAGATTTTAATTAAATTAAAATCAACAATTAATTTTAATCACATATTTTGTAGAATCCATAACTTTTCATTCATACATTTCATCTTTTATCAAAATCTACTAAAAAAATTATTTTTATCTTCACCAAACAGAGTCTAAAATAATGCTTATAATAAGGATATACCAATATTTGAATTGAGGTGGCTCCTCTATATATATATATATTTTGTGAAGCAAATCTAGTGGTGGATGCTTTCAAAGTTTTAGCTCTTATAATCTTAGGAACTTAAAAATGAAGTTTTCAAGTCTCTAAAAGCATTATTACACTTCATATGATAACTAAAAAATAAAATAAAGTTAAAATAAATAATCAAATGATAAAAAATAACTTGACATGTGAAAATAAAGTTAAATTATTAAATAACAAAAGGATATAAAAAGAATTAAAACTTCTTGTAGTATAAAATGAAGGGCGAAATATGATTTATGAAAAAAATCTAGAAATCACACAAAATGAATAGCGTTATATCAATTTTGATACAATATTACTCATTTCATGGAATTGGTATAGAGATTTGATGTATGATTAGAGTGAATTTTTGCACCAAATTAGTTCAGTTGGTGTATGATTGGAGATATGCACAAGCGAAGCAATCCACAAATACAAGCAATTATTGTTCAATATATCTCTATTAATGTCTTTCCTTAAACCCATTTGCATTTAGATAGTTCAAATCAAGGGATCAAAACTTAACATTTTAAGGCAAGTTTGTCAAAAGTTATAATATTGTTAATATCATGAAATATTATTAAATTTTATTTGAATTGGAAGATCCATATAATGAAATTGAGATTATGAAGCTTGGAAAATGTCATTAATCATATACAATGTAGTAACTTATAATACATTTGACATTTCGCCCCATAAACCAGAGGTAAAATCTTTTTTTATATATATTTTTCTTTTTCTTAGTATTTTTTCGATCATCATTATTTTCAAAATACACTTCTTTCTCTCTTCTTTTCAATCATATTCTTCAATAAAATAATATCACACGCAAACTTAAAATTTTTCCTTATTTTTTAACCACACGTTTTCCATTAATCTACTACATTCTTAGCCAAAATGGGGTTCAGACAAGCGGTTATTTTCAACCACGCATTTTTCAATAAAATAATATTTACACGTAAACCTAATTTTTTTTTATCAAAGATTCTCAAAAAATCACTATTCCAAAATACATTCTTTCCCATTATTATTATGGCTAATTAGCACAAAACGTCCTTACCTTTGGGGTTGATTTTGGCATTTATATCCTTACCTATCACTTTTCATGCGCTGAATGTCATTTTCACCATATTTTGACCATTTTACCATTCTGGAAACCGTCACTACATTTCATTTCTTGGCATTTATACCCTTACCTATCACTTTTCGCGCGCTGAACGTCATTTTCACCACATTTTGACCATTTTACCCTCCATTCAAATAAAACTAAAAGAAAAGAAAAGAAAAACTAAATAATTAATTGCAGTCATACTCCCAAAATTTTTTAAAAGTGCAAATTAGTCCAAAATCCTTATTAAAACATTAAAAATAAAAATAAATCTCTCTCTCTCTCTCTCTCTCTCTCTTCCTCACTACTGCCGCCACCCACCACCTTCTAAATCGTCGGAAAATACTTCCTTCACCACCGATGAGGATAATATTGTCATTGTAATATGAGATTGTTAGACTGCTCAATCAAAGCGTACAAACCTTTGTAGAGAGAGAGAGATTTTTATTTTTTTTATTTTTAAAGTTTTAATAAGGATTTTGGACTAATTTGCACTTTTTAAAAATTTTGAGAACATGACTGCAATTAATTTTTTAGTTTTTCTTTTCTTTTCTTTTCTTTTTGTTTTATTTGAATGGAGGGTAGAATAGTCAAAATATGGTGAAAATGACGTTCAGCACACGAAAAATGATAAAGTAATGGTATAAATGCCAAGAAATGAAAAGTAGGGACGATTTTCAAAATTAACCCAAAAAGTAGGGACGTTTTGTGCTTATTATTATTATTATTATTATTATTATTATTATTTATTTATTTATTTATTTATTTATGAACATTTAATTACTCCAAAATTTCATTATTATTATTATTATTATTATCATCAATTTATTTATTTATGAACATTTAATTACTCCAAACTGAAATTTTGCATATGTAGGCTTTTTAAGAAGAGCAACGAACTGCTTAGAACGTAGGTGTATTTGATCAACTTTGTAGTTCATAACAGATGTAAATAGTTAAAATAACAACCTCCACAGTTCAAACTTATGTAGGTAACTAACTACTTTCTTGTTTTCATTCCAAATATGGGTGATACTTAGAAATTTATAGTATCGTATGTGGACAATTAGCAATGTAGATGATAAATAGAAGTGACGTGGAACCGAGCTATCTTCAATCGAAGTTACAATCGATATAATTTTTTGAAGAAATTGTTATTAGACTAACGGGTAGGCTAGGTATAGATGACATTGTCTTCAAAATTCAGACCTTATTTGATTCTCATTTTTTCAAATTATGTTTTATTTTCTCTTTTCTTTTCAACCACATATTTTTTAATAAAATAATATTACACGAAACCCAAGAACTTGTCTTTTATTTTTAACCACACATTCTCCATCAATCTACTATTTCAAAATACATTCTACCTAAAAAATGAGGCTCAAATAGGCCATCAATTAAAATTCAAAGTGCCATTATCAATATTCGCCAGATAAAATTCAAGTGTCGTATATCAATATTCGCCGGCCGATATACTCGATGACAAGGACTTGGAGGTGGTACATTTCATTCACAAAGAAACTGCACTTCGTTTCCAAAAAGATTATTCTTTGGCAATTATACTTTTTATGTACGAGATTCTGTACATTTACAAGGTCCCTTTATCTTTTAAGAAGCAAGCTTGATTCAATTGCAGATAGTATACATGCCATTCTAACATAACAATACTTTTTTTATTTTATTTTTTATCACGATTCATTTTAGAACATTGAATACCATATGTTTGGCAAGTATTTGTAAATAGTTGTATTTATATGTACATAAAAATGAATAATACTTGTAAGTCATCAAAATATGTGAATAAAAAGTGATTTGACTTTTAATATAAACACTTGCCAAACATTCTCTAAGAAAAATTTCCGGACACTGTTTTGATTGTCATACAATTGAGGAAACAATAAGATATAAAATTGTGCTCATGCAACAACACGAGACAGAATTGAAATTCAAGAATGGAAATCAAGTAATACAGAAGTGCAGTGACAACAACGATGCCAAACTGCTACAACATAGGAGTTCATTACCAATTTTCTGGTAATGTTCCAAAACGGTAGCGAGATGTCAAAACTGAGCTGGATACAGAAAAACAGCAAGTGCACCCGCGTGGCCATGTGTTAGGGTACCAAAAACGGTGTGCAAAGAAAAAGATTTTTGGTTTTCAAGAGCGTTGACTTGACTTGTAGACCGCATTTCGATGGCAGATTGTCGAGCCTGGCATGACCGAGGAAGTGTTCCAAAGAAAACTAAGCACATCCTTGTCTGCCTCTTCCTCTTCCTCACTTCCTAGTGAAGTTTTACATTGTTGTCGTGGGCTGAGAAGTCACAAAGCATATATAAGCATGCTTGCAAATGTCTGCTATTAAACAGTTTCGTCCTCAACAGGTCGACTACCTTCACAAGATCAAAGATTTCATTCCTTGTATCCTTAAAACACTGCTCCCAGTTCTCTCAATCAAAAACTGGCAAACACACGTGTTTCACAAGTGAAATAATTCAACTTCAAAAGGCAGGAAAATTATACTAGAATTTTCAACAAGGAATTGAACTAATAACCAAAATCTCATTCAATTTCTTGTAAACATTTAAGGGAATTCATGTATCTGGCTATTTGAGACTTGCAGATCTTTCTTGAGAACTACAAGCAGGAAATTGCAGAAGTTTTTTTGTTGGAAGCGTGAATCAGGAAACATCCAAACTTTTCAATGTCACCATTCTTTACTTCCGAGTTAGTTATTGCTTTGATCTAGTCATAGAAAAAATGAATGTGAAAGACAATTATTCTAAACATTCGTGCTCACAAACAGAGATGGTATGCTGAATCTGAAAAAAGGGAGCATGATTAAGCAACTCTTGAGCTATATAGACGAGTTAAATGTTAGAGATTAAACCTTCTTAGATGTAATAATTGGAAATAAATTATGATACAACCAAGAAATCTTGCAATTATGATGTGATTTACCTGCAATGTGAAAGCTACACTGGCCAGCCACTGCAGGTTTTTGCTACAAAGAAAATTATAGCCGTTATCTCGCAGTAAATAGTCCCCTAAAAAAGAATATTAGAGCGACTGAATACACGTATGAAATTTCCTATTTGTAAGTGTATTTCTTCTATAGGGCCAAAACAAAGAAGAACTTCCAAAATCCTTATCCCAAGGCTTTCCCATGCCAGACATGCTCATAAAATACTATCTATTTGAAAGGACAATGGAAAAAGGGTCGATTCATCTGCCATGAAATGAAATCTCAGAATTGCAAAATTATTAGAATAAACATTCTTAGGAAATTTAACGAGTCGAAATTCAAACTTATTCCTAGATGACCGGAATGGAGTTTAAATAGAAAAGACTAGTGTTTTAAGATTACCAAAATCAGTTGAAACTATTACTCGTTGCCTATAAATCCGAAAAATGGATGCATTTCTGATACCAATGGCCCGGAAGTCAACCAAGAGACAAAGAAACCAAAGAAAAAAGAAAATGATGAATCGACCCAGTGCATCGGAGAAGCACATCCGGTGACCCCAATTACGTATGTAATATCAGGTTCTATGAATTTGCTACTTCTCAAATCTCACCTCAATTCCCTATTTCCCTTACAAATTAACAAACCCTAATACAAAATTTAACCCCATCATTTACCGCCAAATGAAGATGAAAAATGTTAATTTTCAAATTAATCGGAATAGTTAACTCCACAAAGCCAGATTGCAATAGCAAAGTAAAATCAGTTTAATCAATAGTACAAAATCAACTACACTATCCAATTCCAAAAAAACCAGTTCATAATCGAATTTGCCTATTTTCCATTAATTTTCAAATACACTACAAACGCTCGCTCAACACGACACTTGGATGAATGCAAAGAGTAATAGAAACCAGTGGAATCAATTATATGTACGAATACAATTACACAATTAGAGTTTTGGGGAAATACGGACCAGATCGCGGAGTGAAAAAACCGATGCAGCAGAAGCCGGATATGATATACCCAGGCTTTCTTTCTCTCAAGGTAACGTTGTTATTTTGATAATATATTGACTCGATAATTGAGTTCGAAGAAAAATCGTCTACTTCATACTCTTGATTTGGAGATGATTTGCTTAGTCAAGACATTCATAATCTATTGAATTGGTGTATCCAGTGTATAACCGGATATGATATACCCAAAAAAAGAAGAGACCTGCGGAATTTGTCGTCGGCGCCCTTCTCCATCGCCGCCTCACTGTACACTTCCACTTGCAATTTCAAACACCGGTCGTCAGTAGCATGTTTGGCTAAATTTTGAAAAGGAAAAATGCACTGCGGGTCACCCTGCTTTGAGTAGAGTTGTATTGGGATCATTTATCTTTAATTCAGTACATTCAAGTAATCCAACTTTTATTTTCTTGCAAATTTAGTCATTAATCTTCAATTTGATGCAATCAGATCACCGTTGGCTACTACCATTACTGAAATATTAAAAACCCAGCAAATGGTGAAAAATTCCCAAGTCTAATTCCCATTTACATGTAAGATTAGGTACATTATTCAACTTAACACGAGAGTTCTGGTTGTTGGTCAATCGAAATAGAGATAATGTGTCGAGCAAAATGAATGTAAATAAAGAAAACAAGTGTATGATAGGCTTTCTTTCTCTCAAGGTAACGTTGTTATTTTGATAATATGTTGACTCGATAATTGAGTTCGAAGACAAAATCGTCTACTTCATACTCCTGATTTGGAGATGATTTGCTTAGTCAAGACATTCATAATCTATTGAATCGCATGGCTAGGAAAATGTGATATCCAGTACAACTTCGTGTCGAGTTGAATTATTCAAGTCTTCACTAGGTTAAAAATCTATCACTAAATACGTCAATTTATGAATCGAAATGGTGTAACACTTCAACAACTGCTTTCTTCTATAAACCCCTTGTTTTTAGAAGGTCAAATTGAATGATATGTAGTATTTATGCATCAATAAATAACTCGATATAAAGAAGAAATACTTCAATGCCTTGAGGCACACCGTACTTGTATGGTATTTCTAATAAATTTCAATTTTTGTTATTTGCGCAAATTCCGCTCGAAATCCCCCCGAGTTGATTCAAACCCCACTGCACTCTCTACTCTCCTACTGTGTACACACGTACACGAAATCTATAGCAAAATGGATGTACCGAAGGACCAATTTTCTACTCTGCTAGAGCACGGCCTCTATTCTTCAGCGCAAATTCTTGTAAGAAACCTCCATTTTTACCTGGCTAATTATTTAATTGATATCAATTTTTGAAATTAATGTGTATTTTTGAGATGGATTAGGGTTGCTTTGCTGTTTCATCCACTTCAATAAATCCAGAGAACAGCCCCCATCTTAAAGCTGAAAGCTTGGTTAGTAGTTTTTTGTTTTTGTTTTCTAAGTTTTTATTTTCTGTCAGTGCATTTGTTTTGGAAGTGTTTGAAAATTATGTCCGCTGATTCTTTTGCAGGTGCAATTTGGTGATGCACTTTTTCGAGAAAAGGAGTTCCGAAGAGCAATTGTAAGATATCAAACATATTCAATTATATATATATGCAAATTTTTCTACTTTGTAATGTATGGAACTAATCGGAATTCAGGGCTTTTGTTCTATGGATCTTTTTCGTTTCCTTTGTAATTAATGGAGAACTTTTTTTTAACTCGGCTCAATAAAAATGGAGTTGGACTATTAATTCGGTTTTTATTTCTATTACGGACAGCAAGCATATAAGCAAGCATTGCAATACCATAAAATAATTCCAAAGCAAAGTGCAGTAACACCACCAATGACTAGGAGCTCACTATCAGTATCAAACAGGTCTTCTTCTCCAAATTCTGCTAGCATTTCTGGAATAAATGAAAATGAGGTAATTCAGACACCGTGTTCAGTAGCATCATTTTCTCTTACACATTTTGTAACCCTAAAAATTAATTATCTTAATGGGTTAATTCTCTTCTCTCTCATATCAATAAAGGTGAAGTTCAAGATTGCAACATGTCACAGCTCACTTAGTGAGAATAGAGCTGCTCTGGCTGAGGTTTGTGATTAATACTTTCGTCCTTGGTCCATTTTCTTGATTTTTTTCTATGATTTAACTCTTCTGGGTGAGGAAAATCTTTTAATGGATAAATAAATTTATAATTTTCCTTGAATGTATTTCTATGTATATTTATATTTTCATAGTTTCATCATATGCTGTAGTCTGAAGTCATGCATAAACTTCCATAATGAGTCGCATCTTTTTAAACTGAATATTGACTTCATTTTCCTCATGTTAAACAGATGGAAGGAATTCCAACGAAATCAAGGAATTTAGAGATGAGCCTTATGATGGCAAAGCTTTACCGAAATTCTAGGCATACTCGCTCTGCTATTGGCTGTTATAAGGAGTGTTTGAGGTCTGTCATGTTGGTATTCAGTGAAGATGTCATAATCTATTAGCATTCTGAGTTAACTCGGGGGTGACTGGCCTGATATATTTCTGTCTATATGGTTCTGCTTTCCTGACTTGTGAAGGAAGCAAAATAGGGAATGCAATTGAGAGTGTGATGCAATATTGGGAAGTAACTTGCATTTTAATCAGAATGGTTAGGTGTTCCTTGCCCAGACGATTGGCCTTTGGAGTCAAATTTGGATTAAACCAATTGCTTTCATATAAATAATAAAAAAAAAACTCTAAAATATATATTTGTTTGCAAATTCCTGCTTTTTCACATCATATATAATGTTGTTGGCATCGTGTACAAGTTTGGTTTACTTTTCAATCTTAAATTTTGTGACTGTTTGCAAAATTGCCATTCTTGAACCTTGCATCTTGGATGAGGTTATTAGAACCTCAATGTGCACACTCCCGGGACATAATGAAGCCACATTTCATTAATATGATCAGTATTTTTATATTTTTGTTCACAGGCAGTGCCCTTTCATAATTGAAGCTGTTATAGCCTTAGCCGAACTGGGTGTTGCTGCCAAGGATATTATTTCACTTTTTCCACAGGTTTTTTTCGTTAATTAACTCTATATACAGCACTGATTATGTTATGTTATGTTACTATTCTTATTTCTTTTGATAAGTGTGCTTCTGTTTTGAGTATGAAACTGGTACTAATTAAAGGCATGCAACAGTTATGTCATCCTGAACTATTTCTTGCTACAACTAGAAATTTGTCCAACAATGTGGATCCTGAACCTAGACGTCTCCAGAAAGCATTGGATTTGCCCTGCATGAACTGCTGTTCATTTTCATTTCCCTCATATAAAGTAGGGTCTGAACTATTATGCCTCTTGGCTTGGTTGTACCAATAAAGGTTAAAACTATTTATCATTTTAAGTATAATTTGTCTGGATATAACCAAATAATTGTTCAGCACATAAACTTCATGTGGAAACGTAATAAATAGATAGCCACACTTCCATTGGTCTATTTGCTTTATACGTACTCACCAAGATTAACTTCAAATACTTTCCATGTTCAGCTTAACGCTAATTTATTGAGTGACTCCGAAATGTAGTGTTAATATGTCTATGTCGTGTCGTGTCATAACTGCTAGTTTCAGAAAGCTATTGTTTAAAGTAAACAGGTTGTGTTTCTGTTTCAATAACAAAAGGTCTTAATGACATTAACAAGTCATGTAAGAACGCTGACAAATTTCTTTCAATATCAATTAAAGATGCTTTGCCGAATTCCTTGCATAGGTTGCAACAATTCTGGAAAATGTTGAGGTTCACTTTTTCACTTTCTAAGTGAAAATATATGTCTCAGCCGCACATATTCCATCATTAATTGCTTGAATGTTTGTGCTATTGGGTATTTCTACAAAAATAAAAAATAAAATGATAGACAACAAATTCTATTCTTTAATGCTCTCTGATTTTCTTTGTTGATTGTCCCAGACACCCAATAGAAGTGGGAGACCTCCCTTTGATCATTTGGATTCTAGTCGCTGGTTGCAGGTATATGGGCTGTAATATTATTTTCCACTTTTGGATACACTTTTTTGTAAAGTTTGGTATGATCTTTTCATTATTATTTTCTTTGAAAAGCATTTCTCGTCATATATAATTAGTTATTCTTCCTTACGACATGCACATTTGACATCAAAGCAATATTAGTCATAATTCTGTTTGACACCTCACTACTACAATTTCAAATCTCAAATATACCCTGCGCTTTCTACTGCCTATTGTGATATGAAATGAGTTTGAATGTGTGGCCATCAATTTTTCTCAATTTTCTATTGCTGACTTAGAGTTGGGAATTTGGGATCTATGTGAAAATGTTAACAATATTCTTCATGAGACGTCTTGGAATGGAAATTTTGTCAACTAACATGGGATGGAAGACTTATTTTGGCAAACATTTGCCAGTGCCTGTCTTTCTGGGGCAATTGAGCTTCTATTGAGTACTCGATTGTTCTCTTTTGCAATGTTACTGACATGTCATGTCTTATCTCCATGCAGCGTTATGTTGAAGCTCAATGTTGCATTGTTTCTAACGACTACAAAGGTTAGATTTCGGGTTAGAATTTTATCTTCCTTTTCCTATTCCAGATAATGCCTAGATGAACATCAGTTTTCTATAAACCAATGTGCACTCTTATGATTACAGCTGCATGTCTGATTCATTTTCTATGTTGTAGTAGCAAAGTCTTGTTCTGCAAAACCAAATTGATGCTCGATTTAGACCTAATTGAAAGCCCAAGAGTGGCTAACAAAAAGGGGGGGTGAATTTGTTATTAAAACTTTTTCGCTAATAACACAAGTTTTACTATAATAGGTGAGCAACTAAACAAACGCAACTAAACACAAATATATAAATAAGTGAGACAATGTAATTTGCACAAAGTGAAAGCGTTAAGTAAAAGGGATAGAGAGTGCAAACGATATAGTTATGGAGGTTCGATCCAATGATCTACGTCCCCCGTTACCAAGTTCTTCGGCACGAGCAAGGTGTTTATCACTATGTTGATTGACTTATGATGCAATCCAANTAAGTAAAAGGGATAGAAAGTGCAAACGATATAGTTATGGAGGTTCGATCCAATGCAATGATCTACGTCCCCCGTTACCAAGTTCTTCGGCACGAGCAAGGCGTTTATCACTATGTTGATTGACTTATGATGCAATCCAACCCTTTAGAACGCTTCCGGTGACTTACAACTAAGGAGCACCTATCCTTTTACAATGTTGAACTTTCCGGGACCTCAACACGACCCACACTTATTGAGCTTTACGGGACCTCAATATGACCCTTGATTTAAAAGAGTTTTACAAGTGAAATTTTCTCTTCTTAGTAAATGATGAGTACAAGGTTAAATATAGGAAGAGAAGTAGGCAAACACCTTAATGAATAGCAATGAATGGAGCTCAAGTGTTTTGTGTGAAAATCTTTGATGTATATAATGATCTTCAAGAATTGATTTTGATCAAGGACTTTTCAAGGGC
>CAIGRN010046440.1:0-10846 GCA_903798345.1 Fraxinus anomala
TAATAAATCTGAAAATTAAAATCAAAATTAAAGTAAAGAAAAAACTGAAAAAATATAATTAATTTTAATTGTGAAAGGTTAAAACACTTTATGTTACAACACTTTTATCAATTTTATTTACTAAAAATGGGGCTTGAAGAACCAACCAGCCAGAATCTCGTGCTAAGATTAACTTCCCCATTGTTAATTAAAATCCTTGATCCCCAATAAAATATTTCTCGCAAAGATCTTAACTACTAAAAACCTTTGTAATTTGTCCACCTGATCAAGGTGTACATAGTACTGCTGCAAAACCAGACTGTTCAATCTTTCCTTAATGTTTGTGTAATGAAATTTTTTTCAATTTTTCTCTCCATGCCAATCTCCTAAGATGAAATTAATTTCTTTTTTATAGTTTTCACTATCTTTTATGACTTGAAAAAAAAAAAAAAAACCTTAAGTTTCCTTACAATTATTTACACAACACGTGGAGTATCTTTGAAAAGTTTTAGTGGAAAATAGAAAAGAATTAGGGTTGACAAAATGGATCGGTTTAAAATTCAATTTCCTTTAGATTTGATAAATTGTAGTAGATAGAAAGAAGAAAAAAAAAGAGGAAAAGGAAAGATGACGCTAACCACATGGTGTCGAACAATTAGGAAACATGTGTCAAAGAATGAAGAGTCAATACCCTAAATAGTCACCGAATTTCGTCAAAAGTTCCTAAGAGGTCACTGAACTTAAAAAATACACTAAGTAGTCACTGAACTTTGTAAAAAATTTCTAGGGGGTCACTGAACTTTAAAACTTCCCTAAATAGTTACTGAACTTTGTCGAAAATTCATAAGAGGTCACCGAACTTTGTAAATTGAGATCCCGTACATCAATGGTTCAGTGACCTTGTAGGAAATTTTTGCAAAGTTGAGTGACTATTTAGGGAAGTTTTGACAAAATTCAGTGATTATTTAGAGAAATTTTGAAGTTTAGTAACCTCTTAAGAACTTTTTGCAAAGTTCAATTACCATTTAGGGTATTTTTGAAGTTCGGTGACCTCTTAGGAACTTTTGGCAAAGTTCAGTGATTATTTATTCAGTGATTATTTAGAGTATTAACCCAAGAATGAATGTAATACAACTATATAGCTAATGGTGAAGCTAGAATTTTTAGTTTGGAGCTCTACAATTGTTTACAGTGGTACGATAATCGATGGTCAATGATGTAGTCGTAGCTAAAAGATAGAGCGACATTTGAAGTAGGAACAATAAACTTATTGAAATTGAAAATTAATAAAACATTTGTATATGAAAAATTAGATTGCGTATAAAGTATATATTGTCAACTTTACACGTGCAAAAATTAGCTTGTGTATCTCATATGAGGAAAATTTAATGATAATATTAATGAAATTACGTGAAAAGAACTAAATTATGAAACTTAAGGAAGGAAATTGAAAACTTTGATTTTAAGGGTTGAATTGAATTTTCACATAGGTCCTCAAAGTTGGGGATGATTTCAAAAACTTTCCAAATAAAAAGAAAAATAAAATAAAATTATGATCGAGAGGATTCAAAACCTTGTCTTCTATATAAAATATAGAAACTTTAACAATAGGCTATAGAACAATTAAATAATTTATAAGCTAAAACATATTTATTTAACTGTGTTTTATTTTTCAAATTTAAATTGAAAAAAAAAAAAAAAAAAGATTAACCTCCTAATTGTAAAAATAAAAAATTCTGGATCCTCAATAAAATATTTCTTGCAAAGATCATAGATTCATATGCTTATGAGAATCTTAACAACTAGAAATTTTTTTTATATGTCCACCTGATCAAGGTATATATAGTAATGTTACAAAACCGTCAGTTCAAAAGTTTGTAAAATCAAACCGTNTCCACCTGATCAAGGTATATATAGTAATGTTACAAAACCGTCAGTTCAAAAGTTTGTAAAATCAAACCGTTCCCAGTCCCATGAGCAATGTTCATTTTCTGCAACAGCCATATTGTTATTAGCAATATGATGATCTTCTGATGAGGAATTATCAAATAAGTAACTAGTTGCATCCGCTAATGGATGGTTTTGTTGAGATGTTGTTGCCACATTTTGGTGGTGTGCCGCCACTAATTGGTGGCCTTCAACCTTTTGGTGATGTGCCGCTAACGGATGGTTTTGTTGAGATGTTGTTGCGACATTTTGGTGGAGTGTCGCCACTAATTGGTGGCCTTCAACCACTTCATCTGGTGGCGGCGGCCTTCTGTCAAACGCCCTCACGCTTTTTGTTTTTCTGTAGACTCGGCATAAACTGAGTTCTTCCCGTAACTACATGAAATTGGAAACCAGAGAAAAGATAGCAAATTAGCGCCACTATGAAAAAAAAATGAGAATCATATATTCTTTTTAATGCATATTATTACTATTAGAATGATTTCAGGGCGTAGGCTCGGAGGAGGAGAAGCACTATATTAGATTTTATCCCGATTTCTTGAACAAAAGACAGATTATACGAAGATTATAAACATTAAATATGATCTAGTTAATTTTTAGGGTTTAGGCCATTTTTCATTTCTTTTTGACAATTTTAAGATTCTCACAATAAAATGGTTCCACAAATACTTTAGTACCCTTTATTCCATTGATACTAAAATTACAGCTTTTGCATCATTTAGGAATACAATCCTAATTTCTAGTTAGACCTGTGGATTTCCAGCAGTTGAAGAGGAAACTTGAGAAAATTCAATCACTTTATACTCATTCATCTTCCACACAGTCTTTCTTCCATGTGGAGCTCTTCCTGCATAGAAAACCATTGTTCTCTTCTTACCAATTACACGATCTTGTGAAGAATATACAAATCTAGGAGAGCCAGTTGCTTTCCAGTATCCTTTTGCCGTGAGCCGGTTAGGCCTTCCTCCACGGGTGACCCTTTCTTGCCTTGGAACGAAGAAAAACCATTGCTCTAGATCTCCACGACAACGCTCTCCTGCAAATTCTGAATTTTAATTTCCCTAAACAAACATTAGTTTATTGTATAGAATTCCTGTAGTAAAAGAACAAATTCACATGATTCAAATGACCCAATTTGCTGTGTGGTTCCGCGTCAACTGAATGTGAATCTCAGCTTGTAATTTACTCATTTTAAATTAGAAGAGAACAAAACAAGTCCAAATGCTGCACATAAACAACTTAGATGATCTTGATATTGGTTATAGCCTCAAAAACTAAACAGACATAGTGTATGTTCGGCAAAGCTTAAATTTTAGTTCAAACTCGTCAAAAATACTTTTTATCCACCTTCGAATAAACTTAAGGATGGAAAAGAAGGAGGAGTTCATGTATTCAACCGTCAAGCAGTATTAATTAATTAACCTTTGGTAGCAAAAGAAAAAGATTAACTGATAAAAACAAGAATTGAAACAATATATATTATTTACGTGGAAGATCCCATGGATTGTAATCATAAATATGAAGAGCTGGTATAACCCTGTCAATGTCCACTACTCTTGTGCCTTGTAGCTTATTACGCAGATAGAAAGAAACGAGTTCTTCCTCTGTAGGATAGAACCTAAAACCTGGTGCCACCTGATCATCCATTCCTCGTTGCAACTCTCTCTCTCTCTCTCTCTCTCTCTCTCTCTCTCTCTCTATAAATACTTGGTCCTAACTCAGTCCTGGGTTTTCCGTGGACGAGTTAAACTCATTTTTACCCGTATGTGTAAAGAGAGAATTGTGATGGAGGTCAAGGTGCAGCAGCAGATGTGATGGGGGAGAAATTATGGGAGTGATGATTGGCGTTCTTGGAAATTTCGACCGGCATACAAGAGAAGGAAATATATTGTGTTCCCATTTTATTTTTCAACACCGTGAACACTTTTTGAATTGGTCAATTTTCATGCATTTTTCTTAAGGTTCATTCGTTTTCTCATCAATTCCACAGCAAAAGACGAAAAAAAATTATAATTAAAAACAAATAATATCCATAATATATTAAGTATCACATTAAGTGAGAATCATTATTTGAATGATTTTAATCCTATTATAATTCAATTATATCTTACTTTTCATTTTTCAATATGTATTTAATTTATTTAATCATTTAGTTATCATTAATATACATATGCATTTGATAAATTCATTTCACTGTATATTTTTATTGATATGAATTCCCTATTAAATTTCAATTAATTAACATTCTCATTCATTGAATTAATATTCATCTTCATTTATGTATTTCAGTGTTATTAATTCTAATTATAAAAATAGGTGAAATGCATTCTTGAATGTGACAATTAATGACACTGAAATGCATAAATGAATATGAATGTTAATTTAATGAATGAGAATGTTAATTAATTTTGTTTTTATCACGTCTTTAAACATTGTATGTTGGCCCACTTTTGATGGAAGAGGAGGAATCGGACTGTATATTTCTTCTATGTCACATGGGATCTACCTAATTGATAAGGTTTCTAACGTGAAAAGGCTTTGGAATTATTAGCAAAATTTGTTGGAAAAACATGGGTATCAAGCAGAAGGATGAAGTCAAACAAGATGTGCTTCCTTGGCAAGTAAAGCAAGGTACATGTATCCGTGATGCCCAAGTTAATTGGTCCTCTTTTTTCTTTGTTTGTTGTCAACGTTCTTAAAGAATCTATTTAATGTAGATTTTTGAAAAGTGAAATAAAGTGGGTAATAAAAAATTAAGTTTAATCAACTTATTAACGAAAATTAGTTTTACCATATGAGCACTAAATATAGTTTTGGGATTGTATCTTAACACAATTCATCTTTATTAAGAAAAATAGTTCGAACTCTTGTATATTAATTACTCCATCCGTCCCAATTATTTATGTTTGTTTTGTTTTTCATACGGATTAAAAAAGCTTCTTTAATGTCACTGGAAAATTAATTTTTGTCAAGATTTTTCCTAATTTACCCCTATTTAATTATCCGTATGTAAAACTAAATTATTGTTGAAACTAATAAATAATTTGAAGAAGAAATGAGAGTTGTTCCATGTTTTCAAGAAGTGAGAAATGTATGTATTTGAATGATTTCAAGAAGTTGACATATTAAGTAGGGAAAATTTAATAAGTGTATATTGGTAAAAGAATACAATAAAATATTCTACATTAGGAAACAAGCCTATATATTTGGGACAAGAGAAAAAGGAAACTCAGTCTATATAATTGGAATGGACGGAGTAATATTTAATTGATGTAAATTTTTTTTTTTTACATGTCCTCCAGAGATGGTGGTTTGTTTGAATACACAAATCTCCAAATTTGTGTGCTCGTTTGAGTTTTAGCGTTTATTTGGGAGAGATTATCTTTGGAAAAATATTTATTTTAGAGAATGTGTGGTTAAGAAATTGGAAAATTTTTTTTGGCCATGTGAAAATAATTTTTTTGAGACTTTCGAAATTTGTTTCTCTCAAACAAGCTCTTAGTTGTATCGAATTGCTCATTTGAATTTAATGAACCCTAATACTATATATAAACTTGAAATTTCTCTTAAAATATCAATTTTGTTATAAGGAATAATTTAAACTCTTATATACTGGTTAATATTTTCCTATTTAACCAATGTGAATTTCATTCCTTGACTTAAACTAAATCAAGCGCACTCATTCTAAAACTAAAAAAGCCACCACCTTTCAACATGTTATAAATCTCATATCGAATAATGATGAATAATTAGCTAATATATGAAAGTTTGTATTACCCCTTTAACAAAACTTAACCTTTTAAGATGAAACCACAAGATCTATTATGATATTAAGGTCCATACTTAAGAAATTACACATATCCATACTTTTTAAATTCTCAATTCAAAAATCAGATCTTGAAATTTTTTGTTAAAAAATTAGATAATTTAAACATCTACCCAGCATCGGCGATTGTCGCACGACGATAGGAACATCACCAGCAACATGTACGTCAACGGTGATAGGCGCATCACCGATTACAAGCGTGCTGCAACAGGCGCATCAGCGTTGTGATCTATTTCTTAGTGGCTTGAATATTTCTCTCGCTCTCTTTTTATTTTTTCTTTTTTGATTTCTGCATCTATTTCTCAGTTTGTGTGATCAGTTCATGCGTCATCGTCTCACTGCTGTTTGTCGTTCACAAGCACTGCTAATGGTGTTGGTAGTGCACAAGCAGTAGGGAGAAAACAAAAAGTTTTAAAAAACCAAATGCACTATTGATCGCCACATCATCAGTGGGTAGATTGTTCAATCTACCATGGGCAGGAGAACAATCACGTAACTTTAGATTTGATAACTTGTATGGTGGATAGAAAAAAATGTGATTATATTGCTATCACAATTTTTATTTTGATACACTGCATCTTAATTGTGAGGACACGCTAATTAAATGATCAATCATATAATTGTTGAATGAACTACAAGACCTATAGTTAAGGAAAATTGGTTTTTTTTTTTTTAAAAAAAAAAAGTTAAGAAAGTAGGAAGAAAAATAAATTTTGATCATTATATTCTTGTTTAGCAGCATGTATTTAAATATGTTTAAAAATACTATTATAAAAATAATGAAAGGTTTTTATTGTAAAGAATAACAAGAAAAGTAACAACTTTACACCAATTATCTACGATCTAAGTATGGACAATCTCCATGTATTAATTCAATATAGTTGTTTAATAACGGTTCAGAGCTACGCTAAGAAAATTGTAAACATTCTATTCACAATAATATTCTCAAGGAATTTGTCAATACGAACTTACAATAATTTCTACCGTCGTGGTCTTACAATTTTTCATTTATCTGTTTTAGGGCATTTTTCCTATTTGACCATTTCATGTAAACATGTTCCTAGGGTGGGAATCGCTTAAGAATGGTCAAACCGATATCTCGATACATAACATTTTCAAGAATTTATTTTTCTTGTTTCTTTCTTCATCTCTCTTCTACGTACTTTCCTTGCCCATTCTCCATTAGTGGCGATTAGTTTTGCATGGAAATTGGAATTGTCAATTCGCATAGCATGTTATATGAACATTTGGTCCCATGTATGTGACACAGTTTGTTGTTTGAATATTCCAAAAAGCAGCCGTTTTGGGCAAATCTTGTGCTTTACTTTGTGGCTTAAGATGGAAACGCTCAAACTTTAGCCATACAGTGTCGAACAATTAGGTAATATTACTATATAGTTAACGAGGGAGCTAGAATTTTTAGTTTGGGGCTGAATAATTGTTGATGGTGTTATGATAGTTGATGGTCGACTATGGAGCAGTAGCTAGCAAATAGAGCAGCATTTGAAGTACACGTATATAACAATTTGTATAATGATTTATCAGTGTGGTGAAATTTAATCGAATTAAAATCACACCAATCAAATAATTTTCCTATTTATATTTTGACATCTCACCATTAGGCAGACATTATGTAAATAATTATCTCACCCTATTATAATTCAATTATTTCAATCATACCTTACTTTTCATTTTTCAATATGTATTTAATTTATTTAATCATTTAATTACCAGTGTTTTTATTAATATATTATTTCCCTATTATTAAGTCTCAATTAATTAATATTATCATTCATTGAATTAATATTCATTTTCATTTATGCATTTCAGTGTTATTAATTATAATATAAAAACACACGTGAAATGAATATTTGAATGTGAAGTTCTAATTAAATTATAATTAGAATTAATAACACTGAAATGCATAAATGAAGATGAATATTAATTCAATGAATGAGAATGTTAATTAATTTTGTTTTTATCACCAACGTGTCTTTAAATATTGATGTTGGCTCACTTGTTATGGAAGAGGAGGAATCGGACTACGTACATTTCATCTATGTCACATGGGTTCTACCTACTTGACAAGATTTCTAACGTGAATTGGCTTTGGAATTATTAGCAAATGAAGAAAAGTTTTCAACCAACAAGACAAAATTTGTTGGAAAAACATGGGCGTCGAGCAGAAAGATGAAGTCAAGCAAGATGTGCTTCCTTGGCAAGTAAAGCAAGGTACATATATCCGTGATGCCCAAGTTAATCGGTCCTCTTTTTTCTTTGTTCGTTGTCATCGTTCTTAAAGAATCTATTCAATGTAGATTTTTGAAAAGTGAAATAAAGTGTGTAATTAAAAATGAGTTTGATCAACTTATTAATAAAAATTAGTTTTACCATATGAGCACTAAATATAGTTTTGGGATTGTATCTTAACACAATTTATCTTTATTGAGAAAAATAGTTCGAATTCTTATATATTAATTAATATTTAATTGATGTAAAAGTTATCTCTCTGCATGTCCTTCAGAGATTGTGGCTTGCTTGAATACACCAATCTCCAAATTTGTATGTTCTTTTGAGTCTTAGCGTTTATTTGGGAGAGATTATCTTTGAAAAAAAATATTTTTTAGAATATGTGGGTAAAAGTAGGAAAAAGCTTTTGGCCATGTGAAAATAATTTTTTGAGACTGTATGATTCAAAATTATTTTTTGAAAAAATCTCTCTCAAATAAGTTCTTAGTTGCATCGAATTACTCATTTGAATTTAATGGATTCAGATACTATATATAAACTTGAAATCTCTCGTAAAATGTCAATTTTGTTAGAAGGAATAATTCAGACTTTTATATATTGGTTAATATTTTCATATTTAACCGATATGAATTTACTTCGATCGAACTAAAACTAAATTGAGCACGCTGGTTTTAAAATTAAACAAGCCACTATCTTGTAATAACATGTTATATATCTCATATCGAATAATGATGAATAATTAGCCAACATATGAAAGTTTGTGTTACCTCTTTTAAGAAAAGTTAACCTTTTAATATAGAACCACAAGATTTAGTAAGATGTTTGTTGGATTTTTTGATACCCAATATATCCCAGACAATGATGTTAAATCGAAATTATTCATTTTGTATCGATTAAATGACTGAATTGAAATATTGACACCTCAATAGAATGACTAAAACCTAGAACTATTTGGACAATTGGAGGTAATCTAATTTAGTTAGAACTGTCGTGACCCATTTCCCCACTTCTTGAATGACTTATAAGTGTTTGTCTATGTATTGATTTGGATTTGATCTTATTCTCTCTATACCGAATGTACCTTATATATTTGTACTTTAACTGTTGTTTAATCGCTGTGTGAGATTGCTTTGCATGAGAATTTGAAGTTTTTTATTTACATACCTTGGTGTTGTATTGATTATTCTGTTTAAATACATAAATTTCACCCATTTGAACATTCCCTTGATCTTGAGATCTTGAATCTCACGAAACCTAAGGAATCTAGAACGATGTATATTGCGATTTTAGAATTATTTTGTGTGATCTATTTGTACAATTTGATTGTTCTATCATTTCAAAATGTCTTCTCATTTTAAAGTTAGAATTTTCAATGACAAAGATGATTTTTCAATTTAACAATAAAAAATAAAAGAAATTTTGACTGAATAAAAAATTTCAAAAGTCATAAACGTAAATTTACTACAAATTTACTTCTATCAGAAATGATTGTTCTTTTGTCCCTGGTAGATCGACACATGAGGAGTGCCTTTGGTTGTTTTTTGACTTTTTGTTTTCATTCTACACGCGCCCCCACCCTTTTAACTTTTGTCCCTTTTTAACTCCCCCTACACCCTCGCCATCTTTATCACCTAACTTTATATATAAATGTCTTTTTTTTTTTGTTTTTATCTCAATTTTTGAGGTTATTATAAAATATTAAACGAAATCAAAATATTACATTTTTACTATTATTTCGAAATGCTCATAATCTAATTTCTCGCATCGTTGATGGAGTGAAACGTCGAACAGTAGCCAAAATTACAAAACATTAAAATAGGTATTTTTAAACTAGTATTTCAAGAATTTTGATAATATGCTAAATTTAAATATTTGTTGGCGATCGTATGCTAACCAAATTCACAAATCGTCTTTATCATTTTTAAGCTCGTTTCGAGAGCTATATTGTAGACATCAAATTATTCAAATGGATATCGTTTGGACATAAAAAAATAATTAAACGAGCGTCTCAAAAAGATTGGCATAACTTGTTTTTCTTTAATAAAATGTCAATTATTTCATTAACATTTATTATTTTCGCGCGACAAATTTCTTAATATAATTTACATCATTTTATTAGAATATTTTTACACATGGTATAACGTCAAAAAATTTCGGATAGTTACAATTTTTTTTATTAATTTGTTTTTTTTTTTAAACGTGGATTAGAAAGGAAAAAAAATAATTCTAACATAACCTTATTCAATGTTAATTTTTTGTATTAATTTTTTCTTTCATTTTTCAGAACATGGATTAGAAAGGAAACAATTCGAATTTGAACCTTATTCCATCTTAATTTATTATGTTTTGTATAACGATCCGAAAATATTTGACGTCATACCACATGTAAAAATATCCTAATAAAAAGATTTAAATTATATTAAGAAATTTGTCGCGTAAAAATAATAAACATTGATGAAATAATTGAAAAAATTTAAACAAAAACGAGTTATGCATCTCGTTTTGAGACGCTCGTTTAATTACTTGCATGGTTCAAACGCTTTTTGTTTTGACCGTTCGATATGTCTACGATATAGGTCTCGAAATGATCTTTAAGATGATATAGACGATTTATGAATTCAGTTAGCATACGATTGCCAACAAATTTTTAAAATTAGCATGTTATTGAAATTCTCAGTTTGATGCGACTTATTTTGTCGTGTCGTAACTTTTGCTACGATTGTCATTTCGCGTGATGTTAACGATGCGAGAACTTAGGCTATAAGTATTTCAAAATGATATTAAGAATGTAACATTTTGATTTCATTTAACATTTATCCAAAAATTGAGACAAAACAAGAAAAA
>CAIGRN010046451.1:273-12103 GCA_903798345.1 Fraxinus anomala
AAAAAAAAAAAAAAAAAACGAAAGAAAGAAAGGATTAGAAGTTTAAAACAATATTATATTTTGGAATTTTTGTTTAAAACATCTAGTCAATAATATTGTTTAGTAAAAATGCCTCCACTCAATACTTTTAACTATCATGTTCATGATATGGTTGTTACTGTGGTATGTCATTCATGCATCTATATATGCACCACTAATCGTATGTCTATGTTTACGAGTGCCAAACGGTGGTCAACTAGACTTTAGTCTATTTTATTATGTGTTAAAAGTCTTAAATACACTTTACTTGAAATTTCTAAAATGTCCAATTTAAAACCAAAATTTATCAAATCCTCCCAAACATAAATCCTCCTAAACCCCTTTATTCTCACGTTTCCAAACCTATTTTCTATATTAAACCTACCTTCAAATCCCACTTTCTCCATCATATGCATTATCCCCCAAAATTCGTTGCAATTAGTGATTATATACCCCCGTTTGGCCCCCCATTATTTCAAATTTTAATGGGTGGAATAATTTTTTTTTTAAATGTGGCTGAAAAAGAAAGAAAAAAATTTCGATTTACGTATAATATTATTTTATAGAAAACTGTGTGGTTGAAAATATGAGAGATAAAAATAAAATTTAATTCAATCGATTTCAAACACTCGAAGATATACTTTATAATTTAAAAATTAAAGACTTGACATGAGTTTAATAGTTGGCCATAATGATCACAAGGTCATGTGTCATTTGAGTGTTTTTTGTTTTTTTTGCTAAGTTTATTATAAAGGGGGCATACTTGGTGAGTAGTTAGCCAGTGTCTCTCTTGCTTTCATTGCTACAGAAGGGTAGCCTACTGAATATCCTTGTGCACTAAATGTGCAATCCTTATGGGCCTCAGCGGCAAAAGCACACTTAATACACCTCTAGGGAGAGCTAAAGTGCTTGTATGAGGCCGAAAATCCATCGAGTAGTGTTAGGCCTTCGTGGCATTTGTTGAGCACCTGGAGGGGCTTGATGTTACCAATAGAGCATTGCTATGGTTCGAGGGCTATGTTAAGGATGATGTAAGTCTGTAACACCTCTAGATTGAATGACCTATCAAGGAAAGCATTCTAAAGGCCTTGTATGCTAACTCGAGTGCATTGGCTATGAGTTCTGGCCTTGCTGCATGGGCTTGTTGGCTAGAAATGCGGTCATGGGACGCCGCTGAATAGTTGAGCAAATATAACAAGATGTCCATATATGGGAACAAATATGATGTGAATGCACTTCTAATATGAAGTAATGGATGTCCCTACTTGGATTGGACATGGCGGCAAGCAACAATTTAAAATGTCCATAGAAAGTTACAAGCACAAAGAATGTATTGTAGGGGTCTAAGAATGACCCTCAATACCTTGGACGAAGTTAGGATAGCTCATTTTAGCAAATGTCTCGAGAGGACCGTATGTTGCGCGTTAACATACATAGAAGCTAGATTCAGATGTGCATTGCGAATTGTGAGCATCTTGGCACCAAGTGCATACGAAATTGTTCGGGTGTTCACACTAGTATGCATCTTCGATAAAATATGCTACACATCTTTTCTAGACTCGCGATGAAAGATAACATAAGGTAGTCAAAGGAAGTTAGACTATTGTCACAAAGTCGTGAAAAACAATTCCGATATAGGACTCAGAGAACTTTAGTGATTGGAAGAATTTCCAATCTCATTTCTAATTCTGCTTTGATACTTATTACGATGAGAAAAAAATAATTTTAAAATATTGAGTTGTATATATTTGAAAAGAATATACATAAATAAAGAGAATAAAGATATTAAACAGTATAAAACAATATAATTTCAATAAAACAATAATAAATTGAGTAATTATATTTAAACCACAAATTTTATTATCTACATCAATTATTATTATTATTATTATTATTATTTTAGCACTAATGTCTTCAACATTTTTATTTTTTTGTTGAATTTTTTATCCTTAACTTTCAATAAAATTAGCACTTCTGGTCTCAATGACAAAAATTTTTGTCCAAATATTTATGCAGATAAATATTTTGTCAAACTATTGTATTTGCTATTTTTTTTTTTGGCTTATGTAAAAGTAAAAGAGGTAAATAAGTCATTTTATGCTCTCCTAACAAATGTTTTGAACAAAAATCATCATTAAAGACAAAATTTGCAAATTAATAGAAAGTCGAGGATAAGAATATGACGAAGAAAAATTGTGAACATATAAGAATGTTTATTGCAATTAAACTTAGTGCAATTAACAAAAACTGTGTGTAAATATAATTACTCTAACAAACTACAGTCCTTTTCTTTTACTAGCAAATAGCCATGAGATCTAAAGAAGGGAAATTTATAAAATACAATTTGTGTACATGGTGTATTTACACTATACCTAGCCCATTTTTGTAAATTTACATTTAAATATTACATTTTAGAGTGTGAAAACAAAAAATATTTTTTTGCTGAAAAATTAACAAGTACGCAATTTTAAATAATTAAATAAACTAAAATACTCATAAATGAAAATAATAAATCACACCATTTACATTACATTACATTACGGATCTTTTTATACACCAGATTTTTTAGCTTTAAAAAGATGAACAGATTTTAGATTTGAGATTGAAACTATGTTGATTCAAAACCAATCATGTGACATGAGCTGTTTTGCTAGTGGAAGCAAGTCCATTAATTCTGACATTAATATTTTTTCATTGATTTCCAGCTTTCTGATGTTGAAAATATGTCCATTGGAGCCCTTAGTTTATGACCAAACATGGTCTTACGGACCATTATATCAAAGATTCCTCGACAATGGGATGTACATTTTTTGTTTTTCTTAGTGGGATGGTTACCAATTCCTCTTTCAAGAATGTCAAAGGTTTGCCTAATCTTATTGAATTATAACTCAAGACCTATGTTTATCAGGATCATGTTCTTGCTTTATTCGAATATCCATTCTTGCTTTTAATCAAATAAGCATTTATCACATAAGTGCTTTTGAGAAAAAAAAAAGTAATTATTTTAACATTAACTCCTCTTATTCTCCTGTCAATTCAAACTAGTATGTGATTAATTATAGGTGATGAGGAAGCCATATATAATTATTGAGAGTAAAATATCTGAGTGATTTGGTTTCTGAATTTCACCAAATCCCATCAGGGTCCATCTTTAGATCTTGTCGACAACTATAATGCATATGGGAAACTTTGAAGTTTGACCACAAATCATCTCTGTAATAATAATATCTTATATAGTCATGCTCCAACCTCATAAGCCTAACATTTCTCTCTTACATAAACACCAAAATAATAAGAAAGTATCATCTCTCTGGATTGGGCATGCACCAGATACTAAGCTAGACTTGTTCTTGATGATGGTATCTCGCTGGATGCAAGACAATTTGCCGGTAGCTTCATAACAAAATGGTATGCACTCTATATATTCTTGTTTATACATTTGCTAACATTCGAGTTATATTATTGTCGGATTAGTAAAACATATATGAATTTAGGCATGTTTGGCATGTTGCATTCGACTCAATAAGGATTAAAATAATTCTATGTGATCCCTATCTGAATTAAATTAGTTCGAGGGGTTTATCCTCCTTTATTCAACCTTATTAAATTAATAAACTATGCGAGAGTGAGTTTAAGCCGTATTATTTATTCACCAATTTCTTTAATTAAGAGAAGATTAGTCAGATTCAATTACTTAAATTTACTTAAAAATAAATAAGAGCTAAGAATTCACTTATAAATAAAAAATAACTTATAACTAAAAAATCTCATATATGATAAAATTCATTTATAAGTAAAAAAATACTTATAAGTGAAACGATCAATTTATAATGAAAAACTTACATATAAGTAAAAATTACTTATGAATAAAAATAACACACATTATAAAAAATGCTTATATAAGCCGAAAAATTACTATAAGGTGAAACATGGTGGAAGTTAATTTGGTCGAAACTTGAGCCTCCTCTCTTTGCGTCTGTCTTTTGAGTAGTGCCACTCGTAATGCGTTAGGGAGTGAAATATATTTCTGTATAATGTGAACTATGTAAATAGGCAAAAATTGAGTTTTTTATAGGATATGTTGTTGAATGTTGAGTCATTGTTCCCTAACTACTTGAAATTGGTTGGGGATTTGAATTCCTAAATATTTGGTGTTAGTTTAAGATTTGAACTTGGTACTCTCGTAAACCTTAGGGAAAATTATCTTAAATCCTACTTTTTTAAGTTTTAATTTCAAATATTAGGTACCAATAATTTATTATTATTATTATTATTATTATTATTTATTTTTAATCAAAATTCGAGTATATCCATTACACCCCAAACCACCCCCACATGCACGGCACGCCACCCCCATTAGTCTCCTCCATTTCTCTCCAAAATTATATATATGTGTGTGTGTGTGTGAGATTAAGGGTAATTAGCACATAACGTTTACACTTTTCATTATTATTGTGGAAAATGTCTTTATCTTTCATTTTTTAGGCATTTTCATCCTTATTTCTACATTTCATTGTACAAAATGTTATTTTCATGCATTTTCTTAATTAAAAATTGTAAAATGACGAATATAAAACTCTCTTTAAATAAAATAGAACGAAAAAGAAAGAACTAATTGCAACCACTGTCCCAAATGTTTTTCAAAAATGCAAATAAGTCCCAAATAAATTATTAAAATAGTAATTAGTACATAATACTCATACATTTCACTATTATTGCGAAAAATGTCCATACCTTTCATTTTTTGACATTTTCACCTTTAATTACACATTTGATTACGCAAACTATCGTTTCTATCAATTTTCATTCAATTTCTCAATAAATAGACGTGAAATGACGAATATACCTTCCTATTTAACTAAAAAGCTAAACAATCAATTGTAATCATAATCCAAAATTTTCTTAAAAAGTGCAAAAGAGTCCTAATTAAATTTATAAAAAAGTTTAAAAAAATTAAAAAGTACAAATGAGTCCCAAATAAATTAACAAAAATTAGAAATTAAAAAAATTAATTTTCTTTAATTTAATTTTTTAAATTTAAATATGAGGGTATATTCACAATTTCACAACTCTCTATTGAGAAATTAGATGAAAATAGATAGAAATGATGGTTTGTGCAATAAAAAATGTAATCAAGTGTGAAAATGCCAAAAAAATGAAAGGTATGAACGTTTTTCGCTATAATAATGAAATGTATGGACATTATGTGCTAATTACTCTTTTAATAATTTATTTATGATTCATTTGCATTTTTTTAAAAATTTTGGGACAGTAGTTACAATTAGCTATTTCTTTTTCTTTTTGTTTTATTTAAAGAGAAATGTATATTCGTCATTTAACAATTTTTAATTGAAAACATGCATGAAAATGACATTTTGCGCAATGAAAAGTGAAAATAAGGGTGAAAATGCTAAAAATGAATTTTAAGAATTTTTTATATAATAATAGTGAAAAGTGGGGATGTTATGTACTAATTACCGTGCGATTAATTGGTTTCTACACAAAACCAACTTCAACGACCTGCCAATGTCCATCCCTGGTGTTGTTGCAATCAATACTCCCTAGTACAATCATTAAACTCGAAACCCATAACTGAATAGTCAAATAATTCATCTAGCGCCACGTATTCGTCGTAACTATTATTAGTATAGTTTTCTGTTCCGCAAATACCAAACTCATACGAGTATAACTCAAAATTTTCCTTAACTCGCTATCAATTTCGGACGAGTCACAGTTCACTCTGCCCACTCGATATTCTCTTAACTCGAAACACTCGCCGGAGATGGAGGATGCCCAAGCTTGTTATCCGAAGCCACAAATAAATACCCCAGATTTGGTTGAAACTCTTTAGAACTTGACTTCAAATCCACTATCGTTGAAGGCAAACCCATAATTTCCTCCTCGAAACTCTTCATGAAATAGTCAAGATCCCTCGTTATGCAGAACAACGAGTCTTCGTCACCTAAACTGTCCAATAAATCCTATAACCTCTTAATATCCGACAAATCAATCGTTGAGTCAAGCTCCTTCGACCCATCTCGTCGTCTCTTCTTAATTTTCACTTCTTCCATCAAAATATGATACAAAATTCAAACTGTATTCTACAACCAAACAGAATGAAGTGTCATAGTTTCCATTGCAAGTTATAGGACTTAGATCTCATATTGAAAGCATGGGCTTTCAGTATGTAATTTATATTTGGACTCTCCAACTTCAATAGCTAACTTTTGAGATACGGCTTCCTTAAGATCTATTCCAATGGCATCAGAATATGCACCACATTTTTCGATTGTAATTGAGCGGTACACATGGTGACATCGACATAGCAGTATCCATCCGAGACTAGTTATGGACTATTGAAAAGCCAATCCGACGTGAGTATCGAAACCACAGAGCGTGGTAGTTTGTCATTATTCCAATTGCAAGTTACGAGATTTGGATCCCACATTTAAAGTATAGGCTTTCGGTTTGTCTCTCCTAAGATCTATAATATGAAGTAAAGCTATACGATAATTGCTTCAAATGAAAATTCACACCTCATTGAAGATGGAAATGAAAAGTTGGATGAGCATATAGTGGGGAAATTATGATTTTTTGTTGGGGGTGAGGTGATGAGACGTTAGGGATGGCAATGGAGTGGGTCAAGTTGGGGGCAACCTCCCCCTTCCCCGTCTCGCTGGGTGATTTTTTGTCCCGTTACCCGCCCTTGCCCCGTTTACTACCCATTTAATTTTTTTTTTAACGTTTTTGATAATTTATTACTCTAATTCATTAAAGTGAGATAATAATAGATTTTTTTTTATTTTTAAAAATTCAATTATTAAAATATATTTGATAAATTAAGACTTTTATTGTTTTTCATATATTTTTTTTTTAAAAAAATAGTTACAATTTTCTATTAAAACTAATGAAATTTCATAGAATTTTCCATTTAAAGTATATTAAATTCTAAAAAATAAAAAATAAACGGGACGGTGCGGGTACTTGTTACTCGTACCCGCCCCATCCGCCCCATCCCCAACCCGAATACTCGATTAAGTGGATATTTGTAACAGTTTGGGGGTGGTGTTCCGTGAGTATCGAATTTGTCGGACTTTTTTACCATCCCTATGAGACGTGGGAATAGATGGGACCATTGTTATTGGCTTCAAAGGAAGATTTCACAGGCCTACGATCACCAGATTAATCTGCAGCAATGTCAGAAGCTTGTAAAAGAGGTTCTTAAAATTCTTGCTGAAGGTGATGATCATGAAGGTCTAGACCAAGCTACTGGTGCATCTGCAATTCGTGATGGGGTGGGTCGGATGGTTTGAGAAGAATTTGGCTGTAACCAGTTAATTATGTGATTTGTCACCCATTAACAGTGTGATTTGATGATTTGTGACTCATAAATTAGGAATCTAACCTCTTAATTGTTTGATTTGTGACTTAGCCCCTATTTGAGCCCCATTATTTCAATTTTTAATGAGCTTCTCATTTCTAAACAGTAAATTATTTGTTAAAAAATTACAATTGCACGTAACTTTGTGAGACATTTTAATTATCGCAGAAAACGTTGAAATTCAAAAGGTAAAAAAATCACCCTCGTTTTTTAAACCAATTTCCACAAATAACCTTGTCATTCCTTAACTTTTAAATAACCTCCCACTATTTATTTGAAAGATAAACTGAGAAATCAGATTTTGGGACCTGCAACAACTCCCAACAGTCAACCATGTCTCAGAATTACTGACAATTCATTCAATGTAGCCCACACAATGTAGAAAAATGGCAAAACATTGGAATAACGGGGCTCAAACAGGAGCTTAATATATGATTGTGATTCATAAAATTGTATGGTATATGACTGTAACATTATATGATTTGTGGTTTAATATGTGATTGTGACTTATAAATTGTGGTATGTAACTATGATCTATTTAATTTTAATTATAGGTCACAACATTTATTAGATGTCACAAATGTGACCACTTAATTTTTTATTTTTTAAAGCACTGACCATTCATCAATGGGCTTGATCTTGCCTTTTTCCGGATTCTCCAAGTTCCAAATTTGCAATACGGACTATCTAGCCTTTTTCCGGATTCTCCAAGCATTGACCATTCATCAATGGGCTGGATCTTGCCCTTGTGTTATCTAGTCTTTGTCTAATCAAACGATGCAGACCTTGCCTCACTATGGTGAATCGGTAAGATTTTTCTCCAAGTTCCAAATTTGCAATACGGACTATCTAGCCTTTTTCCGAATTCTCCAAGCATTGACCATTCATCAATGGGCTGGATCTTTCCCTTGTGTTATCTAGTCTTTGTCTAATCAAACGCACCATCCCATACTCTTCAAATAGAGGATAGAACAATTTTTACAAAAGTTTGTCAAAACTAGTCGTTTTTAATCCATCCAACACCAATTCCATCTCTAAACAAGTTGACTATAATGATGTTTTTCATATAAATCAAACCACAAATCACTAGCTAACTATTGATATAACAAAGTCGAAAGCTTTATTTTAATCAAGTGTGTAATTTACAAGTGAAATAACGAAGTTCGACCCAACTAACACCTAGAGGTGGGTGAATAAGTGTTTATGCTGAATTTAAATTTGTCAATTAATAAATGCAAGTCATGGTTATTAATTAACCCAGATGAATTCACATGCACAATTATCCTATATTAAATTACCGTAATTAATAAATTACTGAAAAATAAATAACATTTGAAAATTGTTGACAGAGAAAATTCATAACTGAGTGAAAACTCCGGGCTCAAGGAAGTAATAATCCATTATAAACGAATCAACATGCAGTATTGTTAAACTTGACTGACCCTAGTATCACCAAAATCCTCCTGAATTACGTGTTCCTACACCAACTCTTGACATTCTAAATTCATCTCTCATGTGGATCAATGAGAACTCCTCGTTATCTAACAACTGAAACTCCAATTACCTTATTTGATCTTTTCAAAAATTCCAAGAGAAACTTCAGAATTTTTCTTAAAAGATTGATCTTTTGGTTTTACACCTGCAAGAATAATAGCAGAATGTTTTTCCATAGATTTCTCAGTATTTTCTTGAAGAGTTTTAAGAAGTATTTTTATTTCTTCAATCTCGGTTTTCAAATCTATGTTGACAGAGAAAATTCATAACTGGGTGAAAACTCCGGGCTCAAGTAAGTAATAATCCATTATAAACGAATCAACATGCAGTACTGTCAAACTTGACTGACCCTAGTATCACCAAAATCCTCCTGAATTACGTGTTCCTACACCAACTCTTGACATTCTAAATTCGTCTCTCATGTGGATCAATGAGAACTCCTCGTTATCTAACAACTGAAACTCCAATTACCTTCTTTGATCTTCGGAACTCTGATAGATGTTATGGAAGTATGTGTTTTAGCGTTTGGTTTATGTGAAGTTCATGTTTTTCAATGCAATAATGAAATCAAAACAAAGGTTGAATTATAGGTGATATGTTGGAAGTAATCTCTTGTTTCTCTCAATATTCAACACCCATTTTTCGAATGGAGGCGTTGATATATATATATATATATATATATATATAGATTTTGGGTAATTTCAAAAACGCGAATTAGGTTTTTTCGGGATATACTATCGCTTAAGCGACGGGCGAGCAACGGTGTATCACTTGAGCGAAGTCCAGACAACAATCGGTCGATGAATATTCTGTTTTACTGCTCGAGCATCGGCTGTGCGATAGCTAGCGAAATTGTGGCAACTCTTTATCCTCGTTCCATACTCGAACCCTAAGACTTCTAACTTACCACTTGACACTTTAACTTTAAAAACTCCTTTACAACAATAGTTTTTTCAAAATATTGTCAACATTTTTAAAACCTAACAAACTTCCATTTTGGTATTCTGTGACAAAACATGTATTACAAATCAATAGATTCAATCTAATCTACCCAAAATCAACTGACTCGATTGAATCTTGATTTTCCTTTGTCCAACATGTTTCTTGAAAAAATACAATTCAAATACCAAGTCTAAAAGCACGTGAAACAGTAACAAGAATAAAAGCATTCGAGACAGTTATTCATAAATTCAACAACATACCAACTAAATTAAAATGCAATATCAATGTAAGCCACCAAAATCAAATATTGATATCACTAAATATCAAAACTTAATCTAGCTTATACATCCGAACATTGTCAAAAAATACGTTTAACTCAAATATCATCTCATCCTTTCACAAATGACAAAGGTAACAACACTCAAAGATACAATTGATAGCATGTACAAGCATAATCAATTATCAGTAAATTTTACATACTCAGTTCAAGTCTAAATTGAATAGATTGTATAAGTGACTCATATGTGTTAAGTGCCACTAATTCCTTGTGATCAAGACATCAAACCCTAAATTTGTGAGAAATGACATACTAAACATCATTATTAAATAAGTTTATTCATCTACTAATGAAAGTCAAACTAATAATGCATATTAGGACCTATAAATAAATCTCAATTTTCATACATATTATTTTTTTCTCTCCCTAACTTTGAGCATATATACATTTTCACACAATTTATATTTTTCTTTTTAAACTCATCATTTTTCTCTTCAATTTTTCATATCTTATTTGCAGACTCTTCTCCATTAAGATACTAAGATGACCTCTGTAACGAGTTTTGGGCCAATGACTCCAAGTCAATTGACTATAGGGCATCAGGTTACGAGAAATCCCTCGAACTTAATTAGTTGAGTCAAATAGGCTTCGAATAAGACTATAAGATGAAACATTTTTATTTTATTTAAGAGAATATACTCGATGTTAGGTCTACTAAATTAAGGTCAATCCATGTTCAAGATCACCTTACCAACAGATGATAGTTATCCCAAATCTAGCACACGTGGTCAAGACTTACTCGCGAGATCATAGTGTGTGCAGTGCAGATAGTATATGAAAAATCCTATATTAATTAATCCACATAAACCTAAACAAAGTAATGTAAAATATGCTACACCACATTAATTAAACGCACACTTAGTCACAACAAACATGTTCAAGTAAATCATATATTATGCTGTAGTAAAGAATTTTAACTCCTTTTTTTATTTTCAATTTTTATTTTATTTTTTAAAAAAATCAAATTGCCTACAAATTTTTTAAAAAAAAGATAGATGCAATAATAAATGAATCAATTAAAAAGTATAAGCGTGCACTAAAAGTACTTAATCAATTAGGTATACAAACACTCTTATCTTTAAGAGCCCTGTGATCAATTTCAATATTTTTCAAATAACTCTTTTTCACTCAAACATGTCTAGTGGAAGACTTATTTTGAGTCAAATGTGTCATTAACTTGGTCAAATGACTCACTTGATTAGTAAGGAAATCAATTCTACTATCAAAATCCTGATTTCTAACTCTAGTGAAATTCTGATTTCTATATCTATTCAGGAATTTATGACACATAGGCCCCGTGTGTCCCAATTGTGACACGTGAGAATAAACCTAGGTTCAAAACTACATGATGGTTGATATTGATTTATAGGTCGATTGGTCTAGGTCACTTGTTAAGGGTTTAACTTTAACTTCTCAATACGACTTTATTGACATTCTTTATCTAAAGACTCTCATCAAATAACTTTTGAAAAGCCTCACGAATCTCATTCCCATCTTCAAATCTTTCTCAGTTTGCTCACCACTATCTACTTCCCCAATCTTTTCACTGTCCTTATCAGATTCACTTTTAATCCTAGTAGTGAAGGTCATAAACTTCCCACTTTTCTCATATGTAGACATCTTATTTTGATTATTCGAGTTAGACTCGTCATCAGTGA
>CAIGRN010046460.1:0-10171 GCA_903798345.1 Fraxinus anomala
TAACAACAGAGAAACGACAAACTCCACATCAATAATCTTCACGAAAAATGGCGTAACAAAATGCTCGAGATCGAGGTCGGGAGAATGCATGGGGGGCCTATTAATTGACATGAAGAAAGTGTCATGTAGCTAAAATGACATGGCCCTAGAGATTACGAAGCATCAATATGAAAATAACCTTCATTTGGACACACCTTATATAAGTGACAGTGAACAAGATAATATTTAGCCTTGTGTCTCCATCTCTGCCTCCTGCCCTAACATGTACAGGTGTGACTATTAATATATATACGTAGCCCATCTCTTCATCGTAAAATATTACTAACTTATATTATCAAATATTCATTTTTCAGAGTACAAATACAGACAATAAGATCATAATTTTGTCTGCTCTATGACTATGAGTGTACTGCAAAGGGCATGTTCTTGATCCGAGGATATTTATACATTTAATTTATTTAATTTTTGAATTAAACGCGCTTTTTTTTAAATTTTTGAGTCGAATCTTTATATGGAAAAATTAGTATTGGGCTCTTTAATCTTTCAATAAGTTTGTTGATGGCTTGAACTGGTTTCGGGTCTTATTTAAATATATGAATCTGTATTCTCACATGGTGGAAACCGTCAATATGAATGTAGTATTCTCACATGATGGAAACCGTCAATATGAATGTTAAAAGCTACGTGACTTTAAACTGGAGGACAAAACCGTTAAATATTAACACGAGGATCCAAATTCACTAATTAAACGTGCAATTTTAACGTCAACATTAATAGCTTCCATACCGCAAAAAATTAGTTTTACAGAATTAAATAGATTAGGAACTAGAAATTTCAATTATAAAATAACAATTCGAAACTATATCAATTAAAAGGTTATGTAGTCCATCTCCTGCTTGTAAAATATTATTATTATTTATAAATTATCAAATTCGTTTTACAATATGTACAAATAGTGATAACAAGCTGTTTGAGTCCCTACTAATGGTATGTTCTTGAATCTTAATCCGATGATGTGTTGCAAAGAAGATTTGGTTAGAAAATGAAAAAAATCCCAAGTTCTTGTAGACATGAGAAGATTTTGAGTTCGAAAGAGTATTAGACTACTTTACCTAAGCAGTTTACTTCTCAGGATGGAACCTAGTCCTAAGAGTCATCTGAATGGAGATGGGGTGAAAATCAAAGCAAAAACACTAATGCAATAGACTCTATATCGTCTAGAATCAAACTGAGGAGTCCATTTCAAACTCAATCCATAAGATCCACCTCGTTTCAAGTTGCAATAACATGTTTGTTATCAAGATATTGCACCCTCGACAAATTAAAACCTATTTGATCCATATTTTCTAAAACTCTATTTCAATCGCACATTTCAAGTAATTTAGAACTTTTAAATCATTTATTTTATAAATTTTTATCAAAATTTACTAAAAATATAATTTTTTTTAACTAAACCAAAATTGGCTAAATTTGTCAATCCTATGTATCCGTATTTCTTTTCTCTTGTTTGCCATAATAAGTCAGGATTTACGAATTTTTACAGCGGTAAAAATTCAACTCAAAAGTCAAAACAGATATTTTCTACACGACAAGTTATTCGCGCTGCACAAAAACCAAAATTTTCACACCTACTAGTAGCTACGATGCCTTTATAAAGCAGCACTTGTGTTTTTTTTTTGTCTGTTATACTCATTTTGTTACTATAATTTTGACTTTTAGTCTGTCCGGTTTAACTTGAAAAAATTAATAAAAATTTAAATCAAAGTGAATAAAAATTTTCGAATTCGATTGCTTATTTGAACGTTAGACGGATCGAATTACTCTTCGAATTTAATGATACCTGACACCATATTGTAAATTGAGATTTTATTTTAAAATATCGATCTTATTAAAAGCAGATGTCCAAACTTTTATATTTTGACTATTATAGCTGAGATTTACTCTTTTATATTTACATGTTTTATTTATAATGGCCATGTGATTTATTCTTTAACAATTACTAATATATCATAACATCTTAAATGTGCATATGAGGAATTCAACAAAGACCATAAAAGAAATACATTTGACATTAGTAGAGATGTAAACGAGTCGGCCCTAGCAGGCTCCAAAGCTAAAGATTATGGCTTGGGTGCGGCTCGATAAAAAAATGGCTCGAACTTTTTTGGTCCGAGTCGAACTAAGACTCGATCCAAGAACTAAGGCTTGGCTCGAGCTAAATCAAGCTGGCTCGATTTTTTTTTTCTTTTTTAATTAATATAGGTCGTAGGCAGCGGCCCGAAAGCTACCTGAAGCAGGCAGACAAGCAGTTAGATCTGTGACTCGAGCCCCACAATTTGAAAGAGAGGCTCGGCCCGAGTCTTGGCTCGGTTCCATCAAGCCGCCAGTCGAAAAATGTGGGCTGCTCAAGTCGATGAGCCGTATTGATATCCCTAGATATTAATAACAGAATTAGCAAGGAAAGGAATGCATTAAATCAAACAATGTTAATTACGCAACTCAACATAGATTTTTTTGTTTTGTTTTTTTCTGTTTTTTGTTCTAAATGAATACCTGAACTATTTTTGTTTCATTCAATTCACAAGGGAAAATCCTCAATGATGAAAGTAGCCAGGGAAAATCCTTAGCTAAAATTCCTAATTTCTTTAAATTTACTACTTAACATTTTGAATAACAATGATGGTATTTAAGTTTTTCTATGTATATAAAGATTGATTAACACGGTCAACTAAGAGGCAAAAGCAGGTGACATGGACACGCTGACACGTAATTTTTCAAAGTATGACACATATATGTCGATGATGCGTCAATTTTAATCTTTATGATTGTAAAAATAAGAAAAATGTTGTTATATTAAAATACGTTTGAATTAAACTATATATTACTATTGCTATTGTATATAGTAGTATCCGAGGAGTATCGGAATCGTAAACGGACATGTAACTCTAGTAATATTAATGTCCGTGCTTCATATGTGATGACTACTCACACTTAGAAATCCATGAATCCTATGTCATAATAAATCATAGGAGCTCTTGTACCATACAACCATTATATATGATCTATGAATCCATACACATTATTGTAGAACTAGTGACGAATAAATCAATTGCCAAGCGAATTTTACACTAACAATATGCATCGTTTAATTTTTTTAAGCAATGAATTGCAATGTTCGAAATCTAACCCATTAAAAATCATTGTTGCCTTGAAAGATCTAGTCTCCTTCCGAGAAAATGTGAAAAAATTGGTCGATCGACACACCAGTCGATCTATGATTAAAGAAGAAACATAATTTAAAATCTTATTATTATTGTTTTTAACTTCTTGTCACCATCAATGTGTCGATAAGGCGCGATGAACGTATTTCCGCCTACATGAAATTACAAGTGGTAAAACACTTGACACTTATCCCTGGCTAGTTGAACGAGTGTATCACAGCCCATATGCCCATGGCTGTGGGCCTGAAAATTCTCAGATCCTTTATGAAAACGAAAAGACAGAGATTGTCAAATTGCTACATTAATTTTTATTTGCTTGCATTTGAGGGATAAACTCATCCTTTTTTTCTATGCATGTGATGCTTGTCATCATTGTTTCTTCATGTGATCAGATAGTAAATTTTTTATTTTATTTATTTATTTATTTAGTGCAGAACCCAAAAGTTTTGGCCTTGCCTTATTTGGTAGATATCTCACTCAAGGAGTGGTTACTAATTTTGGTTAAGCTAAGGAAATCTGTATTCTCTATCTTTTTGTGTTGGTGTATGAGACATCATTAGTGGTCATGTTTGGTGCGTAGTCTTAGACAAGACGACTCAATAAAGTACAAGTTATCAAACTCCAATTGCGTGTCTCGCTTAAGATCACTTTGATCTCGCTATTTGAAGGAAATTTTGAAAATTTACTATTGTACCCAAAATTCGAGAAGTCCATAGCTTCATTCCGTCAGTATCTAAAATCGTCCCTAGTATATTATTTTGAGCTTTGATAGAAAGGCAGAGCCTCCATTCTCACCTCACTTGCACCCATCACCTTTATTGTAGACTGTGGAATAACCTCTTTATTAGCACCCTCAATATCCAATCTCGTTTAACTTAAAAGTAATTTTCACATTTTTGTACAATAACTCTCTAGAACTAAACCATGGTCAACCTGCTCCAATAATGCTCTAAAACCACATTCCACATCTTGCTCAGGTGCATCGGGAGCCCGAAACCTCGTTATTCTTGCTCTGACTTTTATCGACTTGATGGACGTAGCCAAACCTCTAATTTATTAGCTTGTCGATCCTTCGAGCTATATGTACAAGTAATTTACACAAGGACCATCTCTTGATATTTTAACAGCAGGATCACAAAAAACAAATTACAACTGGGAAACCCAAAAAATTCAAAAATATTATGAGGATAGGTGTGGGGAGGGGTGGGGTGGGGTGGGGAAGAGGTTGCTGTCCCTTTGCCTGCAAAAGCATTCAATGTTTTTTGGTAATACTAAGGTAAGAATATACGATGCCATGCAAGTAGCAATTTCTTCACATTCAGCAAATTTATTCTGAAATTACGTATTGTTCGATACCACTTAATATGAACTAACCATCGGATTGAAATGTTGAACTTATATGGCAAAATATGAAGTATATGATCACAAACAAAAAAAATAAATAAATAAATAAAAGAAGGCAAAAAAATATGGTATAGGAATTAGGAGATTTTATTGTACCAAAAATAATGAAAATGAAGAAATATTACAATGATTCTAAAAGCTAGTAATCACTTTTCTCACAATATAAAATTGTATAAAAGAACCTAATATTTATAGAAAATATGTAAGGGACGTCGAAATCCTCATAGTAGAGTTGTTGATGAAATAGAATGTTAAAAAATTGAGTTTAAAACGAAAAATGAGAAAATAATGCTAAAATCTCGAAACAGACACATGTGGCGCCGTGGTCCTACATCCGGGTGCCCCGGCGCCGGGGCTGGCGCTGCGATGCCCCTTCTGGGTGCCCAAGTGCCTGGGATAGAATCTCAAACAGGGGTGCTGGCGCCACGATGCCCCATGCTCGGCATTGTGGCGCCGGACGTTCTGCCAAAATTTCTTTTTCTTCTTTTCTTTTCGTTCCAAGTTGTTTTCTTCATCTCGAATTCTTTTTTCAAATTCAATACCAATTTTCAATTCGTAATGGACTTCCAAAATAGAACTTCAACTTGACGTAGGATTCCAATAGCATTCCAAACTGAATTCATTTTTGTGTGTACTTCAATTAGAATACTTCAATTACTTCAATAAGAAATTCGGGTTACACCAAAATTCTAACATTTAGCTTTTTTTTTCTTCTCATTCGAAATACCTTCTAGTGCAGTCAAGTTAACGTTTCCAAACACGACACTAGAATTTGTTAAGATGGAAACTTTTAGAGATAGGGTTCTGTCGTATGGTCGTGTGGTAGCATTCTGCTCCTTCCTTTTGATTTGTCCCTTATAAGTTCTTTGCTTGGTTGTCATGAAGTCACGTGAATGTGAATGTCTAGGCCTGGCCCCTCCCTTCCTCAATTGCCTTTTAAAACACCATTTGATCTCTGTTCATTAGGCCCTTTTACACAACATTCCAGTTTCTGTACACTTCCCTCTTCACTCCTCAATCTCAAACCTATAATTCTTTCATTGGATCATATAATCAAGAAAAACTGTTCATTTATTCGTCCCTCCCCGCCCCCTCCTTGCGAAGAAAAATCAATCCAAATGACTCCAATGAACCTCAACTCATCACCTTTTATTCTTGAGCGAAATGAAGAACACGATGATCAACACCCCCCGCAATTTGATGTAAACCATCATATTGCTTCATCATCTTCACTCTCATGCCATTATTTCTTCAATTCAACTCAAGATCCCACGGGATACTATCGCCATGAACTATACCAACCTCAGCAGCATCAAGAGGTGCATAGCTTTTTTTTTTTTTTTCCCCATTAAGTAACAAGTTATCTACTCATATTAATGATCCCTTGGATCGTTTTTGTTAATTCGATCACGGGATGATAGTCATGCTTATATTTTTATTGAGTATCAATTATCTAATCTTATTGTACTAATGATCCTGTGAACGCTTTTGTTATTTTGATTGCAGGTTGAAAATTACGCCTATGGCGGTGGATCATGCGATGTTGAGAATAAAGTTGACACTGGTCTTAAATTAACTCTGTGGAAGAAAGTAAATCCATCTGAAAGTGTATTGGAGAAAAATAATAATAATCCAGTTAAGTGGGTGTCGTCGAAGATGAGATTGATGCACAAGATGAAGAATTCGGATCGTGTTGGTGTAAAAATAACTAGTAGTGGTACAACAAAGTATGAAAATCATCAGAAGCAGCCATCCTCTTCTTTGGAAACTGATTTAAGCAGCAACAGTACTTCAAACAATAATAGCCCAATTAGGGTTTGTGCTGACTGTAACACAACCAAGACCCCCCTTTGGAGAAGTGGTCCCAAAGGCCCTAAGGTATAACTTTTTTCGAATTTCTAATTCCATGTTCGGAAAGTTAGATTAGATTGTATTTCACAATATTACAAAGAAAAAATTAGCTGAAGTTTTTTTCAATGCACTATCGAGTATCATGACTATAGAGTGACATTCTTAAATATAAATTACTAATTCTCTAATTTGTCTGTTTTTCTTATCTTTTTTGTAGTCTCTTTGCAACGCCTGTGGAATTAGGCAAAGAAAGGCGAGACGAGCAATGGCTGCAGCAGCAGCTGCTGATGCTAATGGGACAGCCATTACGACTAAACAATCAACAATGAAGATCAAGGTGCACTACAAAGACAACACTGGCAAAAGTGAACATGCTGCACAACTCAAGAAGCGTTGCAAAATCACTGCTGGACCACCCAATGATAAGAAGAAACTCGGCCTCGAGGATTTCTTGATAAATTTGAGCAAGAATTTGGCCTTAAATCGAGTATTTCCACAAGATGAGAAGGACGCTGCAATCCTGCTAATGGCTTTATCTTCTGGTCTTGTCCATGGTTGATTCAATTTTCTACAAAAATGGGTGTGTTTTCTTGATTTAGCTAGAAGTACTAGGATTAATTAGTATTAGAACCACAAATGTGTGAGAGTGAGTGAGATTGTATTGTCATAATTTAATAAGAAAAGCATAATAAATTTGTATGGCGATATCTTGTAAACCTTTTGATGGATTTGAACAAGTTGATAACTTGGATCTCTTGTTTAATATCCATCAGCTAATGGTATTGAACCTAATTAATTACTTTTTTCTTCCTTATTGTTATACAATAGAGATAACTCAAAAGTTACAGATCTAAGAATTGAATAATCTCAGAATACAAAACCCCCAGTCTACTAGATCAACCACTGCACAGCCAAGGCATCACAGATTTATAGGCTCAGAACATCAAACCTAAAACTCGTTCGACACCATAAGCCCATATTCACAGAAACCCTCCAAACTAATTGTAAACACAAAACTACTTCAATGAGACTGGGAGATTCAACACTACCAAGTGTCAAATAAAAATAGTCATCCCATATGAAAATACTAAATATGGGTGCAAGTGTCAAATCCCCTCGCCAATGCACCACTCAAAATAGTTATCCCGTATGAAAAAAAAAATCATGTGATAGACCCTCCAAATAATACGTCTGACTACTATACGAATTCCCCTATATTTCGCATCATTCGTTGCGGTCCATAGGTACCAAAAAATCAGTAGAGAAATGATAATGTGAATGTGTCCACAATTGTTTGTTTGTTAGCCCCCCTGTTTGGAGAGGGAAAAAAATGACCACTTTTCTATTTAATTGTTAATTATCTGTTTTTTTTGTTGGCAATGAGTACATATCACCGATCTTTTACGCAATTAAATTGTGGTACGATCATTAAAAAATTGTAATTTGAATATATTTAAACCATGTTTGAATTTTTGAATTAGATTCTATAAAAGTAATTTTTTTGGAAAACATGTGGTTAAAGAGTAAAGAAAAATTTTGAATGTAAAATTATGTTTTTAGAGAATGTGTAGTTGAAAATAATTTAAAAAATAAAAATAAAAATAGGCTCAAATAGAGAATTGGCCTTTTGCAAATTTCCAAAAACTTGATCATTTAACAAAACGGACATTTTTGCATTGCCACTCTGTGGTATTTCTCCACAAATATTATGCCAGAAAATGATTGTCATGATTGATTTTTTTAAATAATAAATAAATAAATAAAAGAAACAGCTAGATAATTGGATCTCTGCTAGATATATTTACGCATTGTAAATTTCTGGATTTTATTCACAAAAACGTAAAGGAATTAATGTTACGTTCTTGATTCCACTTTTGGCTCGTTGTTCGTAATTCAATCTTTAATATTTGATTACTTTGAAATTCTTCATGCTTCTAACCTTTAAATCTTCTTTGATATTCTTTCTAGAATATGATTACACTATTACATAGTCATCGAATCCAAAACCCCAAGACAAGCCAAAGGACCAAAAGAACAAACATGATTAAGCAACTAATTAATTTGATATTCATTTAAAGAGAAACGATCTGCTAAGTACAATAAGTTAAGCAATAACGACATGATACATTAATAGGATCATTTAATTTTTAGATCTACTATGAATGTATTCATCAATTAATTGATTTATCATGTTCTTATGATAAGCAACTATTCTTAACAGATCAAATACAGTATAACTATAATTTCTGGACACATAACCTAACATTTTAATTCACTAGCTATATTGTTTTTCAAGAGTTGTCTCAAAATGTTTAAATTTATAATGATTTGGGTTCAGTGGACGGTTTTTTATCTAATAGTCTTAATTTATTTTTTATTAAAGACTATTAACCCCTTCAATGGCTGCCATGGGCCGCCGCACCAACTCTACCTCCAAATTGTCCATTACTAGCCGAGGAGAGGCAACTGATGGGGAAAACGGAGACTGGAACCACATTGTTTAATACATCAACCGTGTTGCTTATAGATAAAGTAGTATTAATCGCTTCAATACATTATGCCTCAAATTCCATATATTGATGTAGTCGAAAGCTCGAAATGTAAATTTAATATATAGCATCATCATTCGTAGGAATCGAAATATAGACAACAATGAGGTCACAATTTTGACTAGTATAACTTAACATGTGAGACTCTCTTCCCAGCAATAGTCACGTACTCCACTCCAATTGGGACAACGAAAGAATTTAATCCAATCACTTAGTCCGTTTGACATCTCATCACGACCCGTCATTCAGTAGCGCAAAAGAAAAAATGACATCGAGACTTTGCCATGTAATGGTGTGATAGCCCAAGAATAACTAAACAAGAGAGGATGAATTGATTTTTAAAACGTTTTTTCGAAAAATTAATCTAAATCAAGTATGTAATGATTAGATAGATTAATTCAAATAACAAGTATGAATATGAAAATAATAAGTAAAGAGGGATAGAGATTACAAACAATATAATTATGGAGGTTCGATCTAACGCAATAATCTACGTCCTCCATTACCAAACTCTCCGGCACAAGTAATGTCAATTTCACTATGTTAATTGACTTGTGGTGCAATTCACTCATTTACAAAGCTTTCGATGACTTATACACAAGGAGCAATGATCCTTATACAGCGTTGAGCTTTACGGGACCTCATCACGAACAAGTTTAAAGAAAATTGATTTTACAAATTAAAACTTCTCTCTTAATAAATGATATGATCACAATTAAATATCAAGAGAAAAATATGCTAATACTTTAATAAATAGCAATGAATAAAACTTAAGTGTTATGTATGAAAAATTTTGATGTGTATAATGATTTCACAAGTTAATTTGACCGAAAAAATTTCAACACTAAAATGATTTGATAATAATAAATAATATGAGAAATTAATACAATTTTGCTCAAAAGAATCTCACTTGAATGTTCTTAAATTGTAATAATAAATGGCAAGTGAGTTGATATTTATAGCAGTTAAAAACATGAAATTTTCTGTCGAACCGGAAGACCATCCGGAAGTTCGGAATAGTACCGGACGACTAAAAATAGCTGTTGCAAGTTAGAATCAGAATGGTCGAATTTTCGACCGTTGCTTCCGAACCGGACGTCCGGATGGCTAGAATATTTTGGCCTTTTTTTTTTTTTTTTTTTTTTT
>CAIGRN010046460.1:10275-21143 GCA_903798345.1 Fraxinus anomala
TTTTTTTTTTTTTGCAACCGGTAAGTTTTTTGCACGACGTTTTTACTTGATTTTTCAAAGTAAGTGATACAAATAGGATTCAAAATTAAGTTGAAATTTTTATATTTTTTTTTATTAAAGGAGGGCGGTACCTCAGAAATTTTATTAATATGCTATCACTTATGGTGAAGTAATACCGTGATTACATGAGAATAATGAAAGTAATAAATGAGGAAGTACTACTTTCCTTACAGTGAAAATAAATGACGAAAATTAAAACAGTAAACGAGGAAGAACTACTTGCATTACAATAAGAACTAATGCAAATTAAGGCAAAAATAAGAATGGGTAGTAAAATTAAAAATCAAACTTTGGCACTGGGCAATCCATGTCTGTTAATTTGTACCAGTGCCCTAATATGTCATGGTAGGTCATGTAGTCCATAAATATGATATCGTCGATGATTCCAACCCTCCACAGTAAGAGTATCTGCAACCTGGTTTCCTTATCTGTAAATGTGAGAAACTGTTTCTCTATCAAAGGATATGATATCTGTGATACGTCTGAGTATTCCCTGAATAGGTCATGGTCCTCCTCCTCTAGTAATATAGTGAATAGCTACTGTAGAATCAGACTCTACCCAAATCGCTGAAAAACTAAGCCCATGAGGTAGTAAAATTCCATCAAAAATAGCTTGGAGCTCTATCTCTAATATCAAACATGGTCCATATGAAGTTAAGAAAGCCCTGATACAGTGTCCTGCGTGGTCTCTGATGATGCCTCCCCCACTTGTAAAACTATCCTTGACGTATTCATCAGTATTGATCTTGACAGATCCGATTGATGGAGTATGCCATCAAACTAGAATAGGGGGAGATGGGGAAGGATGGTCCATAAAAAAACCAAATATGGGGTGCAAGTGTCAAATTCCCTCGAAAATGAACCACTTGAAACAGTCCTCCTATATGAAAAAAAAAAGAGATCATGCGATAGACCATCCAAATGATACGTCTGGCTACCATGCGAATCCCCCTATGCTTCGCATCATTCATTGCGGTCCATAGGTACCACAATATCAGTAGAGGAATGATAGTACGAATGTGTCCACAACGAACATAATGTCCAGAATACCTCCATCTCTGGAATCTCTGTCTGACCCCTTCTCCTAAACTCATAGGTATCTGAAAAATATCCTCAAAATGCTGCCATACCTAATTGGAGATGCTACTGCCAGTGAAAATATGATTGATAGTCTCAGTCTCGGAACAATACTGATAGCGAGAAGCTAACTCACATCCAATCCTCCCCTAAATAACCACATCTACTGGTATGAGGTCTTGCCATAGTCTCCAGCAGAAGAATAAGATAGTGACGGGCAAAATGGAGCTTCATAGTTATCGGTATAAATCCTGATACTAGCATCACGAATGTACGAGTTGCCATGCGGATTTGGTAGCTTTCGCTACCATCCGATGTATTTTGCTAAACAATTCGATCCGGGGCATCTACACATAAAGATATAGCCTATATATGCTCCACCATAAGAGAAGGAAGAACCAGTATTAAACGTCCAATATCCCACCCAGTATCATCAAAGAAATCCTGCACCCCGCAGATGTGTGCTGTCGGTGTGGAAATAGGGATATTAATGTAGTCTCACCCATCCAGCAATGATGCTAAAAGAAAATTTGACCTACACCAAGGTGCCATGCAATATATGGCTTTGTCTAGGGCCCAACTAATTTCAGCAGTTTCCAGATAGGAGAAGCTGAGTAAGGAAATGCTGCAAATAAATGGTGTGTTTCCGTACAATACTTGCCCTGTAAGAACTGGGCTCAAAGAGATCTCTGAGAATGGAACAAATGGATGCGGTTTAGTACCAAATTATCATCATCCATCAAAAGATTGGGGATGATATCAGAACGAATGGGGTCCAACGGATTTGTAGGAGCTGATAGAAGATCCTGATAGAATACAATAGCTGAAGTCTGAATGTCAACATTAGTAGCTAAGACTTTCCCTGCCTGCATCCTGATGGACTTAATACGCTATTTGATCATATGTCCTTGAACCATCGCATGGAAATAATGAGTATTGTGATCTCCTTGACATACCCAACGTGAACCAGTCTTTTGCTTCCAAAAACCCTCTTCAAAGAGCTATTATCCACTGGTCGAGGAAGAAAGCTGAGATTTTTGCTGCGGTTATAGATGTACGGGGTCGGGTGGTCCTTAGTGGGTACTTGTGAATTCAAGCACTGTCTCCTTACATAATATGGATTCCAAACATTAATGATCTGGATGTGAATGAGTCGAATTACTTATCCTAGATAAGGTCCGGTTCAAAACTGCCTGTGCATGATGTGATTGGTCACGATGCTCTGGTATAAGGTCTTTATCATATACTGTCTCTGCCTCATCCACCTTATCTTCAAATTCTCGCACGCGTTGGAAAATATCTCCAAACACATGTCGATTCCACCAACGCAGTCCCTCTTTCAACCTAAAGAACTTCTCCAAAAGAGCAGCCATCCCTGTATAATGAGTGGAAACGACCACTTTTGAGTGACAAAGGGTGAAAAATCATGATACTTGGTCCAAACGTTGAGGAATCTAAAAGGTCTAGGCCCTAAATCATCGTCAGAAACCCACTAAAGTAATAAAGGTGAATGATCAGATGAAGACCGATTCAAGTGCCTCACTGTAAGCTGTCAACATAATGCTACAGCTGTAGAATTAATGAGTACCCTATCCAGTCTCTTTCTGACTCGACCATCGGACCAAGTATACTGATTCCTAAGGAAACCAGTATCAACTAAACCACAATCTAACATCATATCAAAGAAAACAGTAATGCCTTGATCACGAGTATTATGACCAGTGCGCTTACCATCATGTATAATAACGTTAAAGTCTCCCCCAACTACCAATGGTCATCCATATTGAGGGAAATGTGGTGAAGACCCTCCCACAAATCCCTCCTGATAGCTACATTATATGAAGCATAGACATGAGTCAGATATATGGAACGCGCTAGTCTGGGATCCTCAACTCTAACGTGAAGGAATTGAGGATGATCAACAATAACAATAACAGTAGTCCCTGTATTCCAAAAAAATCAAATCTTGTTCGACTCATTCTAAACTCCCGTGTCAAAGCACAGATATCGTCGAATATATGCAAATCTATGCTGAAGAACAAAAGACTCTAGTATAACCAAGAGATAAACCTGATAAAGCTGTATAAGCCATTTCAGGCGCCGACGAGTAGCTACACTACCTACACCTCCCGCATTCTATATGATGGTACTCATCTGGATGTGCATGAAAAGGTATCCCGTGACCGACTCCTAGTCACCATCCTAGGAATTGAAGTATAAGTGGTTTTCGCATTTCTTTTTCGACCAACTGAGACAAAATCATCCTCATCTATCCTACTAGCCATGCCGCCAAGTCATCAGCAGAAGATCGACGACATGAACCCTATTGATGAACTTCAATATGAGAAAAAACATTAGAATCTGACTGATCTGTAGATAAGAAAGCCTCCATATTCTGCTAACAATGTGCAAAGATAACAAGAACATCTGGCTCCATATAACCTTGTGGCCTCTCTAACATATCTACCAAGAGAAGATCAAAATATGTAGAACTAACCATCATAGGTGCACATTTGATGAGGTCCAGAGACTGAGGAGCTGATGTAATAACATGAGAACTCTGAGTATCCACCCTAATGGGAGAAACTGTAGAATGATCTGATAGTAGAGAGCTAGTAATATGCAGCGCAATATTGCTAATAGCAGGTGGAGCAATGTAAAGACTAGGAGCTATATGGTTAGCAGCTGTCTGTGATGTAGTAACTGTAGTGACGGGAATAATATGAGCAATAGTGGTAATAGTTCGATGAGTAGAATGAGAAATCATTTCTGATGTACCGTCTTGTCTCCTTTGATTTCTCTTAATAAGTGTCGACTTCATGCGAGGTGTTGTCACAATATCCTTACCCTGACCCTTCTCTTTTACCGGAACTGGATTAGGCCTATGATTTAGTTCACCAATGCCTGGGACCACAGACGGTGGAGTAGAATGGGAGCCACTAGAACAGTTCGCGTCCAGATGATCGAAGTGTCTGCAATGAAAGCAAAAGTTTGGCACCTTATCATACACAACAGGCTGCCAATATCCTTCCATCTTCCCCCTTTCTATGCACACTCGATCAGATAGTTATTCTAAATCGACCTCAATACATACCCTTGCTTCACTTGGTCGTCTAAGGTTAGAAGTGATTTCGTTAATATGAAGCTGAAGCCCAATAGCTTTGGCTATAGTAAATAATCTACTTAAAGAACTTCATAAGACAACCATCAATATACGAAGTGGGTTTAAGGAATAATCATGAGTAATCATCCTTTTGCGTCAAATGAATTATAATGTGTACATCATCAATAAGACATATCTCATAATTTTCAAAAAATCCAAAATGCATAAAATTTTCTCGTACCTTGCTCATAAAAGGTTTATGATGCACAAATTTACCAACAAGGGTAAACCTCCGCTAGAAATTGTTCATCAACCTCATCAAAGAAGATAGCAGGCTCCCCATGATGGATGTATGGTTCTTTAGAAACCAAACTGTGATGCCTGGAATCTTCGAGTGCTCGAAGAACATGCGCAAATGATTTTTTCTGACTTCTTTCAGCCTGAGTAATAGTAGGTCAACAATTAAGTGCAGCAGCATATAATCAAGGAGCCTGAGTAGCAGAAGAAATCCCATATGAAGGAACAATGTTCTAAATGAGCTCGGAGCGTTGGGAACAGCAGCACTAAGGAGCGCGTATGGCGCATGTGACGGCGCATGAGACATCCTACAAGGAAAAATCTAACCCACTCTGCACATTTCGGGTCTGCTGAGTCCGAATCTATGGTCCATTAACCAATTTGGAGGTGGCATGATCTGTTTGAAGTAGGACCCATAAAGGTCGGTCAAAATTGGAAGTGAGGTTCAACATGCTATTGGGAGATTTCATAGACATCAAGGTTACATTAACAGAGGCAGATTACAATGTTGTTGGAGCCATTTCAATTGTAGAAGTCACATTACCAGACTTTGAAAACGAAGGAAGTTCATTTGCCTTGTATGGATGAATGGAATTAGAGTTCAATTGACCATCAATTCTTCCAATTGACACATTACCCATGATCGTTGGACCTTCAATAACATTTGTACTAGTTGAATTTTGTGCCAAAACCTCAACAACAATATAAATTGAAGCATTAAAGTCATCTTTACGTTCAAACACCTGTGAAGAATTAATTTCAACATTTTAAACGTTAATTAGCACAATTGGCTATTGACCCATGGCTATACCATCATCAATTGAAGTATCCCCATCGAATTAACCATTTGGAGCAGTGTACATTCATCAAAACTGTGAGCACTAAATTTTTTGCACAAAACCTTAATTTCAGCCAACAATTGATCACGTTCTGGATGAAATTGAGAAAGACCTATGGTTAGGCTGGGTGCGCCATGTGGAGTGGAGGACAACCCAGGTGGTCCTGGACTATGGGTGGCCGAACGGTGACTGAATTTGAATTCTTCGCAGGCTGTGTCGCGACATTTGCGATTAGAGTAGAAGCTACTGTAAAATTAAAATGTTTTGGTGATGTTTGTGGTAAATTGGTAGTATGGATATGGTCGTCTAGTGATTGGCAATCGACCAGTGGTGGGTTCCGATCATGGGGTGACCCGAAGTTGGATTTCCGGTGATTTTCAGATTTATAGGCAGTGAACTTTGAGCATTAAATCCAGCCACTGTAGTTGATGAAATTGGGAGAGGTTGGGTAGTAATTTAAGGGGAAGGGGAGGGCTGTTGACCAATGTCAATGTCCGGCGGCTTTTGAGGCTGTAGGACGTCGGAATTTGGATGCATTTTGGGTGGTTAAAGGGCAAAAATCCGCCCTTTACTTGAGAGTGTTGTCATTTATTACTACAACTTAAGATGATATGAGAAATCAATATAATTTTGCTCAAAATTGAGTAACAAATATTGCACTCGTGCCAAATTCAAGCATGCATACCATTGTACATATGTTTTCCCTATTTTGGCATAAGCAAAAAAATACACAGGAGGAAACGAAATCAAACATAGGTAAAAAAGAATGAAATCGCCGAACCGGAAGACCATTCGGACGTCCGGAACGATATCGGAAGACTGAAATAACCGTTGTAAGTCAAAATCAGAACGGTCGAATTTTCAATCTTTGCGGTCGAACCAGACTTCCGGTTCACCATCCGGATGTCAGGATGGCCAGAATATTTTGGCCTTTTTTGTTTTTGCAACCGGTAAGTTTTTTGTATGACTTTTTACTTGATTTTTCAAGGTAAGTGATGTTAATAGGATTGAAAATTAAGTTGAAATTCTTACATTTGAAAACCACTTTTTGTGCAAACGATTTTACGAAGTAAACTTTTATTGTGCATGAAAGTTCTTCACTTGAGATTTCGATGAGTCATTGCTAGGGATTAAAATATTTTATCTTTACAAGTGAATTCAAACATACAGTTCTAATATCTTTTATTGATTTGGCGTGAGTGCACGATTTGTTACTCGATTTTGAATTTGGCGTAAGTACTCGATTTGTCTTCGATTGTTTTGGCACGAGTGATTGATTGAGAATGCTTGATTTCCATCTTGTGTTTTTTTGATCGTCACCTTCACGTCCTTTGGTAACAATTGTTTTGGTCAAATTCGCAACATGTAAAAATAAAAATTCAAATTCAAATGTTAGAGATAAAGATATTTTGTTTGTTATAATCAAAACATCAGATTAACCATATGTCAACGTGGTGAAGAACTTGGGACACACCAAATTGAAACATTAATGATCTGAATTGGTGGCTGAGACTTTATTGGGTATTTGACTTTTTAGCATTTTTTGAAGGCTTCAAAGAAAGTGATCACTTCAAAAACAAGAGACTACTACAAGAACGATCCCAAAAATACTTTGATTCACAAATAATACTACGAATTTATGAATCAATAATTCGTTCATTCGTGCATGACACCAATTAATTAATTTAATTAACAAACTTGTTGAATCAAAACCTGAATACCAATATTGGATTGAGAATTTTAGAAAGCTCTCACAATTTTAATAACTTTTTAATAAAAACAAATGATTTACTTGAAAATAGTAATACTTTACGAAATATATTCATTTGGGGAGGGGTTGAGGATTGTTTGCTAGGTGGAGGTTTGGACGGCATTGGAGGATTCAAATTTTACTAGAAAGGATATATTTTTACCATCACTTGCTAAATCTATTTGATAATTGATGATCCAAATACTTCTTGGGGGAGCAAACATTTTTTTGGTAATTGAATGCATTTCCTTGAGTTATTTGGCAACGAAATTAAGAGTGTTTGGTATCGAAGTTAAAAAGATTATGCATAATTGAATGGAAAAATAGATGAAGCCCACTTGTACAAAAACCCAGGGGTGGCCTTAAAATTTTGGATGCCCTGTTCGACATTTTAAAATGGTACTCCTTTCGTGAAATTAAAAAAAATATTTCAATAATATTATATCATCGCAAAATTATGATATTTAAATATTACTTTTTTTTAAAAATGTCTTGAATAAGAAAAGTACAAATAAAGTTCAAAAGTACCTTCCAAATTTCATCAAAATTCATGTCATCAACAAAGAACTATCCAAACTTCTAAACTCTTCGTGCAATTCCATATGAGAAGAAATCAGAAACATCAAATACCACATATAAACTTTGAAATGTACTAAATTATGTAAAAATATTTCTTCTCGCATTTCTAGAAGTAAAGTCACTAATTAAACTTTCGTTTCTAGCAAATCTTGTTCAATAGATATCAAAATTAGGTCATTTAATCGTTCTTATAACATGGTTGATTGTAAATAAGATTTTAATGACTTCAATTTTGAAAAATTTCTTTCGAAAGATGCGACAATTATCAGTAATACTCTATAAGCAATAGATGTATTCAAAAAGCAATCCATTCTTTTCAAATTAAATAAAAAATCAAAAGTTGTCTTTATTTCTTTTAGTATTTCAAATAAATTAATATATCATAAACTGTCTCTGTTTCTTTTGGTAAAATATTTTACAAAATTTTTAATTTTTGAAGCGAATTTTTGCCATCAAGATCATAAAAAATTACATGTTATAAAAACAATGTCAAGATGATCACAATATGCTTTCAAATCAGCATCATCCAATGCGTTTAACTTTTCAAAATAAAATAGAAATCCAATTTTTTTTTTCATATGAATTGAATTGATCGAACCTTCGTTCAAGTGATCCAATTGCTCGATCTAATATATAAAAGAAATAATTGGTTATGAAATAATTTTCAAGTGATTGTGCGTCTCTATAGTTACATTTTCATCAAAATGTTTCTTCCTACGAATTATATTTTTTCCTCCTTTCCCTTTTCCTTGACATTATTTAAAGCAAGATATTATTTAAGAAAATAATATTCAAGAAAATAATAATTAGTCAATTATATTATTCTTAGCTTTAGTACCTAATGCAATTGCATATCATGCCAAGTCAAATGCCTACAATTAATAAAGAAATAATCCATAAATAAACATACTTAAGAACAACACGTTGAAATTAGTTATGAAGGAACCTAAACCATCTAATTCATTTTATTTACTTTAATAAAAATGTCCCGGTATGATATGTAATTAGGAATAAGAAATACAACAATATTAAATAAAAATTATCATTTGTCTATCTTTTAACTCATTTTTCATAAACATTGTGCCCTTTAACTTAACATAATAATTAAAATTTTAAATTTTAAAATTAATAAATATTTTAAATATATAATTATACATATATACACACAAATAATAATTTTTTTTTGGTGCCATAAGGCCTTGTGCGGTCACTCAACTATCGTACCCTCAGGAACGCCTTTGCAAAGACCCAGTGATACATGAGGAAATAGAGAAGATTGATTGTTCAAGTTAATCTATGACAGTACCATGCAGCTGTTTCAAAGCCAATGTGATGCTCCTTGGTCAGATGACCAAGATATTGGCTTTTGAATTGAAAGGAATGCCACGTGCTTTATAACATATTACTATGGAAGTCCACATGATTAAACGATAATATCTTCATAATCGAGAGAGAATGATGTGGATTTGGACCACCTCCTCTCCTAGGGCAATATAGCAAAGGAAATATAGAGGAAAGCTGCCATGGCCTTGAGTATTCAATGCATGGGGATGCAAACATGTGGAGGCAGAATAAACACCTAGTTTTCTTGTGGGAAATGATCGTCTCAACATGGGACTCTGATCGGTTTGATACCAAGCTTGATAACTTGGAGACTTTGGACTCGGAGATATGATGGAAGATGTGTTGAAACAAGTGAAGCGGTCGGACTTTCAAGTAATATTGGACTCCATTCTTAAATGTCATCCGGACACCAAAAAGAAGACAAGCACCACAACCTCACTTAGTGTCACGTAGTGAGAATGCTTATCTTCCCATTCGGCACGACAAACACGTTAACAACTAGGTGTGTGACCTATTTTACCAAAGAGTGCACTAATGATATGATCATACGCATGTATTCTCCCTAACATCCTACTCATAGCTTGCGTGTGTGCTAGTTGTTCGAGCTTGCTGGCCTAAGAATGAGGGGAAGGCGGCCTTGAGGCGTAGTACCTCGGGAGCCAAATCTGCGGTCCGTGAAAGTTGGTATCAGAGCGGGACCGCTTAAGCATGCAGTGTTGTTATGAGAGAATGTCGTGTGTTCTTATAGAGAAAATAACTTGGGCCACAGATCGTGTAGGCAAGCTGACGGAACGCGATGAAAGAAGCTGTGGGGAAGATAAATGAAAAAGGGCAGCATTGTGCAATTGCCTAGATGCATTTCAAGGTGTTTCGAGGAGTGCACATTGCAGGGCACAATGATGAATATTGTGTATTTTATTTGACATGCGTTGAGATGCTACGGTTTGAAGGCTGTCCACCCGAGGAACTAATGCTCAGAGGGGCAGATGGTTAAAGTTGGTGTCGGAGGTGGTAACTACAAGTTACTGCGGGTTTGTAAATGCCCGTCCATGTAGAGGGATGCCATAGTTATTCTTGCAATGAGACGAATGCGTGTTGATGCGAAATTCACTTCACGCTACGAGGACATAAGTGAATTCGAATGGGGGAGAATGTCACGCAGTGAAAATGCCCATCTCCTCATTCGACACTGCAAGCACGCTAACAACTAAACATGATGTCTATTTTACCAAAGAGTACATTAATGATATGATCATATGTAAGTATTCTCCCTAACATCCTATTTATAGCGTGCATATGTGCTAGTTGTTCGAGCTTACCGGTCTAAGAATGAGGGGAAGACAGCTTTGAGGCGTAGTACCTTGGGAACAAAACCTACGGTCCGTGAAACTTAGTGTGGTGAAGGATGCCGACGACCGGGTGGGTGAAACTTAACGTGAATGGGAACTGTAGGGGAAACCACCCTGGCACTTGCATTTCTAATTGGGAATTTGGACCCTACAACAGACATATGAATGGGCTTCACAAAAACAACATATGTATCATGCCTAGGATTAGATTCATACTAATTATTGCTGGCCTTATAACTTAAAACATTTGAGTCAGAATGATGATGATTGTAAACTTAGGTACCCTTTTTAATATGTTATATTGAATATAATATGAATTTTTAAACTATGATTCAATTTATCTTATCAAACATATTCGACCATAAAATCGAATAATAAAAACTAATGCAAGTTATATTTTTAATAGACCTTTCCAATGGTACATTTCTCTTCTAATAAAGGGGACGAGCAGTGTACGAATGGAAGTTGTC
>CAIGRN010046494.1:0-14570 GCA_903798345.1 Fraxinus anomala
TCACTATACTTTAATTTGTTTGAATCAAGTCATTGAACTTTAATTTTCTTTTAAAATTCAGCACTTTTTCACATTTTGTAATCTTTTGTCTCCTAAACTAACATAAATTGGTTAGTTGACAATTATATCGTACCATTCTTCTTGTAAACACTACGTTGCTCTTAGTGGCAAATTCAAAATTTTGAGTGAGCACGTGCGGTCGTTGACCGTTGACCATTTGTCGTAATAAAATATTAAAAATAAGATATATAATTATTTTGTTAAAACTAAACATTTATAATTTTATTATATGTATTGACAAATGTTCACCAAATGATATAGTAGTCATGTTTCTTATAAATCAAAGGAAGAGCATATGTTCGAATCCTTACATTGCATTAAAACCACTCAAACGGAAAATTGTTTTAGATTTAGTTTCAAAATTCAACTAGTGTCATGATGATCAAGTATTCAATAATGTTGGGGTCACATGTTGAATCCCCTCCTTATTGCATTAGTTTTGTTAGAAATTGTAGAGCTAGAAAAATTGTACAATAAATTGGTTTGATAGGGATTCGACCCTTGGACATTTAATTTGTATGTATAACTTCTAACCAACTGTGCAATATTTGAAAATAAAATGAATCACCAAATATATAACCTAAAACTTTTACCTACTGTCAACAAAAAAATTTGTTCCCGACGGATCCAGTATGGGCGACCGCCGAGGCTCGTCAAGTGCTAGGTCCACTCGTAGTTGCACTTTGAAAACAAAAATGATAGAACATGAATTATGATGATACCTTTTAGTTAAAAGATTAAAGGATGCAATTTTTTTTAATTTAATTTTTTTTTTGGTTAAAATGATATACCATATAATAATTATTTGGAAGATCTATTTCTACATGACTACTAATTAAGCCCCTATTTGACATCCTTTCTTTTTTTCATTCTATTTTTCATTTTTTTCTCTTTTTTCATTTCAACCATACATTCTATTAATAAAATAATATTACACATAAACCCAAAAATTCTCCTTATTTTTTAACCACACAATCTTAAATCAATCACTATTTCAAAAACTATTTTTCCAACAAAATGGGTGTAACAATTTGAGAGATTACATATGATGAGTGATGAAATTTGAAGCTAAATTAAAGTTCGGTTACACAATTGAAATTCACTAGTCCAATTGAGATAAATTTAAAAATCCATGTCAATATAGATTTTTTTCGAAAGTTCAGTGAGCTATGATGAAATTTTACCCGATTTTTACTTCTTGCATTGGACCAATCAGAACGGAGGCCGGTTCCGCCTGCATTTCTACATTTTCGTCTGAAGTCAAAACTCACCCGTATTATAATCGTTTGATGAATCGATATTGAGTCTAGATTTCAATATCCAATCTGTAAAAACAGATATATAAATCAAAATTTCCAGCAAAGAAGGGGAATATCCACTAATAAATAGAGTGAAATCCTCTCTATTCGCAATAATTCTCTTTGTGGCTTGAATCAGTACCTTCAAGAAACAAACAATGAAGCACCGCTTAATGGTGGTGTTGATTTTGGGTCTCTTAGTGATCTTCCATGGCACTGCTGCCTTTGGTCATTTGAATAGTGTAGTTGGTAGCTCAGCTGGTGCTATTGGAGAACAGCCTTTATCAAAGATTGCAATCCATAAAACTAAACTTGCTCTTCGGGATTCTGCTTCCATTAAAGCCACCCCTCTTGTTCTTGGCATCAAAGTAAGTAGCTTTCCGCGTTTCACATGGGTTTCATCTCAGATAATCTCTCTGTTCTTTTGCGTTTTCCAATTCAGTTGTGGTTTTTGTTTTTCTCATTTGTGTGTTGGACTGTGTGGCCATTAATCTTACTGTATTGACATAATATTCCTACGAATATAAAGGATCTTTTAGAGGCGGTTTTTGGGTGCAAGTGAGGTGTGAAGAAAACTTGCAGCTACGAGTGGACTTAGCTATCAGGTTTAGGGGGAACTACTACAGTTCTACGTGTAATTTGTTTATTTTCTTGTTACATTTGAAAGTAGGGATTAGGCTTTAATCTATAATAGGATAATGATTTCCTTCCTAAGTGCATTACTAATTGTGTTTAGTTAACATTTGAAAATCAGCTCTGCAATTTTTGGTTAAAAGGGATCTAAAAGTGCACACTGAGTTTTTCACTTTTGGCCCCATTCCTATAAACGCGATTTCGTAGTGAGTATAGAAAAGTTATTTCTTTCTTAATGAATGTGCATAATAATAGAGGCCAATCCTTACTTGTTCAGGTCTTTGGGGAAATGATGTTTTTGTTTATGATTTGGTAACAGGGTGAGGACACTGAATGGGTCGGTGTGAGTTTTGAAATTGACGAACCAGCTGTTGATGATTGGATTGGAGTTTTTTCTCCAGCAAAACTCAAGTAAGCTCCAGTTATAGGTTTATTTTCGCATTCTGGTTATTTCTAGTTGGTCTGTGTTATTAAGCTTATGCATTGAAATTTTGAAACTCTGTGCATTTTTCTTGTATCAATGATGAACAAATGTCGGGAATTGGCAGCTCTTCAAATTGTTACGAGGAAAATAACAGTAAATATCAAGCTCCATATATATGCTCATCCCCTATAAAGGTGTGTGTACGACATGTCAAAATATTAAGAATCAGAAAATGTGAGATGTTTTTTGCCTTTGCTAACGGATGTCAAATTGTACGTATATAATCATTGCAGTACAAATTTGCAAATTTCTCCAACTCCAATTACACGAAGACTGGGAAAGCTTCTTTAAAGTTCCTGTTAATCAATCAGCGTGGAGATTTCTCCTTTGCATTGTTTGCAGGTGGATTGTCAAATGTACGTAAAGTCACTTTTTTCTGTTAATCTTGTGACTTTTTCACTTTCTGAATATAACTAGCCACTGTATCCTGCTGGTGGTTTACATCTCTTTCTAGATCTTTACAAATTTGCATTTGGAATGAATAGTTTGAAACTGATGTAGACTTAGGAATTACATATCAAATTGGTTTCTATATATGGTTAGGGTAACAGTGAAATTTTTGTTACTACAAAAATGCATCAGTAACTTGACTTAAAAATGATAATCATAGTTTGAATCCATCAAAAGCTTTAAATCTTTATACAACTTGCCCAGATTTAAAATTCACAATAATATAAATCATTCAAACAGTACTGAAATGCTGGTTGCTGGGGCTCTATTTATCTCGCTCTCGCAAAACTAAAATTATCTTATATTCTATTTGTATTCCTTGCTTATCACTATTTCTATGTTGTTTGTTAGTAAGTATTTTGACGGCGTTGTCACATGAACTAAATCCATAGCAATTCCATTGCAGCCTAAACTTGTAGCAGTATCAAATTCCATTGCTTTTGCAAATCCTAAAGCACCACTGTATCCTCGCCTTGCTCAAGGGAAATCTTGGGATGAAGTAAGTTATCTTGATGTTTGCCAATATTTATTTTTTAATGGTTTATGTCATCGTGTAGCTCAATTAGAGCTTGGACATGAATCTTTGTCCATTACCTTATGGAAGTTACATTTGCTGCTACCTTAAAAAGATTTGGATTGGTCAACTAGAAACTTTTTGCCCTCATTTTATTGCATATTGTTCTCTTTCGTTCACTTGGTTTAGTAAGCAGTATTAGATCTTACCGGGCAGTATGACCAACAAAATTTAACTTCTTTTTCTTATTTAATATTGTCCAGTAAGTGCCAGTATTATCTTAATTGACTTTACTCTCTTGCAGAACTGAACTATTGGATTTCTATTTCTTCATCTGAATTGTACTTTGCAGATTACAGTAACATGGACAAGTGGATATAATATAGATGAAGCCATTCCTTTTGTGGAATGGGGTTGGAAGGGACACAAACAAAAGCGCTCACCAACTGGAACATTAACATTTGAGCGTAACAGCATGTGCGGTATGGTTTACTTTTATGACCACGTTCTTGCTAAGATATGTTGATGTACTATATAGGCAAGTGTTCTTTTTCGAATGATTGTTGGGGATGATTATGATACTTGTAAACAATTTTCTTCCACGGATTCTATTACGTTTGGAAGTTGTGCTTGTTGGACTGGAATGTAAGAAAACTAATCCCCTATTTGGTGTAGCTAAAAATCAGATTTTTAGTAGATTTTGATAAAAGTTGATAAAATGTATGGTTAAAATTAATTGTTGACTTTTATTTGAATTTTTATCTAACTATTTAAGCCACACCATTAAGCCACACCAAACAGGGACTAAATCACTAACAATCTTAACTTGAAACCTAGGACAAAAGTTTGGGTTGCAATGTATAATATACCGAAAATTGAAATTGAATAGGCAATTTAATTTCATACTGGGGCTTTATGTCCAATGTTTTATTAAGATTTAATAATTAAAAAATTATGGTCTTCTATTTTCTTACCTATGTTTTCTCTCCCAATCCACGTAAAACAATGTGATGAATGAAATGCATCTGATTAGAATCCTCAAATTGGTTTGTAGGTTCACCTGCACGTACGGTTGGCTGGCGTGACCCTGGTTTCATACATACAAGTTTCTTAAAGGATTTGTGGCCAAATACTCTGTAAGTTTCCAATGCGTCTATGTTTCATAAGAAAATAAATTCTGGCAGGCATCAATAATATAACTATTGTCTACTGAGGCTGCAATTATTATTTCCAGATATACATACAAAATGGGCCACCTATTAAGAAATGGATCCTACGTTTGGAGCAAGATGTACTCGTTCAGATCGTCCCCATATCCTGGACAAGACTCACTGCAACGAGTGATAATCTTTGGTGACATGGGGAAGGTAATATTGAGCATTAATTTGTAAAATATATATCTTTTCTTTTCTCTATGCCTACTAGAACCCATTCAAATAATCTGAAAAGATTCGAGTCAAATGAAGAGATTATGGAGCTTCTTGTGAGAAATAATGTTTGACTAACTAATGGCATCTTCAACTGTCGTGTGATGATTATGAACCACAGTAATTTAAGTCTTTGCCATCTAGTGCTAAGATGCGTTGAAAGTCCTTGCCATATTATTTTTATGTGCTCAGACACTAAATGTAGTTCACTTATTTTTTTATCTATAAGTTATTTGGCTGTGTTAAATGCATTTAACATGAGATACTATGACTTTCAGGCAGAACGTGATGGTTCAAATGAATATAGTAATTATCAACCTGGCTCCCTGAATACCACCGATCAACTCATCAGGGATGTAAAGAATATTGACATAGTTTTCCATATAGGAGACATCACATATTCAAATGGCTATATCTCACAATGGGACCAATTCACAGCACAGGTGGAACCCATAGCATCAACTGTGCCATATATGATTGCAAGGTGTGTTTATATATCAAGTGATATTACATTTCATATTTTTTGATGTAACTTTTTATCTTGGCCAAATTTTTACAATGTGACATATCAACTTGTTCTACAGTGGCAATCACGAGCGTGATTGGCCTGGGACAGGATCTTTTTACGATACTCCAGACTCAGGTGGTGAATGTGGTGTGCCAGCTGAGACTATGTTCTACGTTCCTGCGGAGAATAGAGCCAAGTTTTGGTAACTGATATATTCTTTTCTAAAGTAAAATGTTGGAAAACTGATTGTTATCTTCTGAGCCCTGTTTTATCTTGATCATAATAATTTGACTATTCTAGTATGTAAAATATGAGGAGATAATTAAAATTTTTCATGCACCTCTTAGTCTTGTCTACACAAAAATGCTCTCCCCCATCCTCTCCTTAAAATCCTTAATATTTGATATGAATATTAGGGTGACCTAATAAGACCACCAAATATACTTTCGAATAAAAAGTTCACCTCAAGGGCTTTGCCCGGAAACCGCTCAGCAGGGAAAATGTACAATGCAGTTAGGCTCCACAGTATATCGAGAAAAGCAGCTTGCTAAATGGATTTAACTATTATCTTGGCTATGGAGTTCCGTTTTAAGTAGTAAAGCTTTACATAGTTTTTTTTTTGGACTGTGTCTTATATATATATAAATATATATATATCTATCACATATGACATTGAAAGATGACATATTTACAGGTACTCAACAGATTATGGTATGTTTCGCTTTTGCATAGCAGATACTGAGCATGATTGGAGAGAGGGATCCGAGCAGTACAAGTTTATCAAAGATTGCCTTGCATCAGCAGATAGGCGAAAACAGCCTTGGTTAATCTTTGCTGCTCATAGGGTGCTTGGTTATTCTTCTGATAAATGGTACGGACTAGAAGGTTCATTTGAAGAGCCAATGGGAAGGGAAAGCTTGCAAAAGCTCTGGCAAAAGTACAAGGTTGACATTGCGTTCTTTGGCCATGTCCACAATTATGAAAGAACTTGCCCAATTTACCAGGTAAACCTATTTGGCATGTTTGAAATGCTGCACTCGACTGCACTGCACTGCACTGCACAGGATAGGATTAACGAAGAAAAATAAGTTGAAATGTTGCTGTTCTAATGCTCTAGACTATTTTTTTCCTTGTTATTTTTGCATAAAATATCTTTATCTAAGTGATAAGGTTAACTTTATGCACCGGTTCCTTTCACTTTTCCCACTTGTTGAACTTTTTTAATTCTTTTCTGCAGAATCAATGTGTGAACTCGGAAAGATCACACTACTCTGGCATTGTGAACGGGACAATACATGTCGTTGTTGGTGGAGCAGGGAGTCATTTGTCGGAGTTCAGTTCGGTTACCCCTAGTTGGAGTCTATACCGGGATTATGATTTTGGTTTTGTCAAATTGACAGCATTTAACCACTCGTCCCTTCTTTTCGAATACAAGAAGAGCAGTGATGGAAAGGTGTATGATTCTTTCACTATCTCAAGAGACTACAAAGATGTCTTAGCCTGTGTGCATGACGGCTGTGAAGCAACCACTTTAGCAACTTGAACCAGGCATGTTTACTGAATGGAACCCATTGATATTGTTCGATAGGACAAATTATTGTTGGTGTTGTGAAATAAGGCACTGTAGTGATGCAAGTTACAGATTGTGGGAAAAAAAGAATAGACAATAATGTAAAGTTGCTAAATGTTTAACTGTGGATTAATATCACATTAGTCACTAAAGTTTGGGGAAAATTCCAAATTGATCCTTTAAAGTTTATTTTGTTCTCTAAATATGGTCTCTGAATTTAGAATAATGTTATGTATCACCAATGGTGATCAACTCCACTCTAGGTGGTAGTGGAGTTCATGCTCCACAAATACAATGAGTGATCAATTGTTTTACGAAAGTTCTAAAAGGTGCGGGATTTGACAAGGGAGCAACATCAAGCCTCAAATCTTACGAGTTTGTCTAGGACTCTAAGCGAAACTTAGTCACAATATGATGTCTCTCTATTTTTATTATTATTTTAATTATCCCAAGACCATTATTTATGATTCTTTTCGTTGAATTAGTTTATTTGACTTCAAAAGTAAAAAGAAAAAAAAAAATTGGACATGATTTTTTTTAAAAATAAATAAGCAGGCACTTGCTTTTTGGCGCCTACATTAGACGGTTAAAAATAGAGTTGAACTCATGTTTCACAATTTAAAATTTTGAAAAAAGCTTTGTGAAGTTCACTATGAATACTTCAAAATGGTACCAAGAACTTACACTGACGAGTGAACGAAAAATCAAAAAGAGATGATGCTATAATGTAAATTAAAAGATAATAAGTTAGATTATTAAATTCATTTCTAACTGTCATCTTTGGCTCATTTTTTGAAATCATTGTTTAGTTTTTTTTTCTCAATCTACAATGAGTAGTAAAGTTCGCATAGATACTTTGAAATGGTACCAAGTTTCTATTCTAATGAGTGAAGAATACAGCTTGATTATAATTCGAAAGAGGTGACGCCAAGTTGGAATTAAAAGGAAAAAAAAGGAATTAATAAATCAATTTCTAGCAGTCATCTTTGGCTCATTATTTTGATCTCATTGTTTAATGATTCTTCAATCCGAAAGATGAATTATGAAGTCCGCCATGAATACTTTGAAATTGTACCAAGAACCTACCCACAAGTACAAAATACTTCCAAAAATATTTGATTAGCAAGTTTAACACCCTCATAAAAGTTTCTGATTTCGTTATTACTCCTCTAATCCTTTGACAATAATACAACTCTAATCTTTTACTCGACATCTTATTGACCTCGAACCAATTGAAAAAACGTTCAAGTGAGCTCGCCTACTTCATCGCCTATATGGATCAAAGTAAAAAATGTAACTTATTTTAACAATACGGTAAAAAATCTTAATTAAGTAAATTATTTTTAAAGTTGATCAATCAAGAATTAANATTGACCTCGAACCAATTGAAAAAACGTTCAAGTGAGCTCGCCTACTTCATCGCCTATATGGATCAAAGTAAAAAATGTAACTTATTTTAACAATACGGTAAAAAATCTTAATTAAGTAAATTATTTTTAAAGTTGATCAATCAAGAATTAATGACATTACCATCTTCAACGTGAAAATGCCAACATGAAGTTGTGATCTTTCTTTCGACTTCAATCATAGTGTTTAGTGGAGATGCGTAGGGAATATATTATTATTCCCTTTCTTAATTTTATATTTCTATTGAATCACACATTCACACTCAATTATTGAAAGCTATACTGCAAAAACTATTTATGGAGTAAATCGATAGTGTAAATAAAAGGGTAAACTATTTTTTTCAGGTACATTTATCCAAGGTAATCCAACTTTCAGCAAAATCACAAGTAAATCACTAAAATTATAGTTTTTGGATGTTGATAATTTGTAAATTGTAGATAGTAGAGTAGAGAATGAGAGTAGTATTGGTGGGAAAAAATGTTGAATAGGGGGTGGGTATTTATAGAGAAAAAATGAAAAAAATAAATAAATTTAAATTTAAATTCAGTGACCGTTTGGTCACTGAAAATCAATTTTTTTAATGGGCGAGCCCACGAGCCGCCGAGCAGCTCGGCAACAGTACGAGCGGAGCCGGCCCGCTCAGCTCGTGCTCGGGCTCGGGCTTGTTTTTTGACAAGTTCGAGCGACTCGTGGGCTGCTACAGTATGAGCCGACAGCCACTCGACTCGATTGCCACCACTAGTAAGAATTCAAATACAACAGTCACCTTTACTTGTGCTCTTTCATAGTAAAAAAAGGTTGAACCCCTCCCCGTCCTTAGAGCATTGTGGAAGAAGTAAATCGCGAGATGTGCCTCATCAGGTCAGGGTACAAAGAACTATCATACTGGTATCTACAAATAGTCCAATTTCAAACATTGTATGAAACAGGAATCGAACCCTCACAGTGCGGCTACCAGCTCAACTAAGACTACCTCACTCGTGTTCTTTAAACTACTGACATATGCCTCGAGGGCCTTTTTCATAGTAGTTTTGCCAACTGGAAGATTATAATTTGGGCATCGTTTGATTCTTTTGAGTCTTATGAGGTACTTATTTCTTGGGAAATTTGGCCAAATAGGTTGGTTGTGCAATGAGTTTGGACCAATAACCTTTGACCAACATTAAAATAAGATTAAAAAAATTTAAAATGTTTTAATTGGTAAAATAACAAAGTTGCCCTTCAATTTATGTCGAAATATTCATCCAATTTATTTCATTTCACCTTATTTTTTCTTCTTCATTTTCACTATGAAACCCTATTCCCCAAATTTGAATTCTAACATCGTCTTTTTCACTTTAGTTTTCAGTACATTTCAAGATTACCAAAATCTTTTTCTTTGATTCAAGTTTATTTCACATTACTTCATCCCTCTTTGGTAAGAGCTAATAAAACCAAAAAGGTAATTATTTCCTTCAAGTTTTTTTTTTTCATTTTCATTTTGAAGTGTGATTTTGTGCTTCCATTGGTGTAGGATTAGAATGAAAAAGTATAAAAGGGCATTTTTTATGATTTTACAGTTTATTTGTATATTTAATTTTGTTTTAGTTGAGTTTTTTAATGTGGATGAATTTTTGATACATTTAGGTTTTGAAGATGATGGGTTAAAAGGAAATTCATTTATTAGCATTACTATAAATGGAAATCGTGATATGCAAATTTGCTTGTTCTTTTATACTCGTTGGAACTTAGAGAGCTACACTCTGGGTAATTTCATTTAAGTAATTTTGTGATTTTTAGTAAAATTCTTCATATTATGCTTTATTCTATTTCATGATTTTTTGTGAGTTTCCTTATTGAACTTTACACTTGTTGATTTCAAAATTTCTAGACAAAAGCATCGTATAATGTGCTCTCTTGGTTACAGATTGAATGAAATTCTTTAAAATGTGATTATTATATTGCAATGCAACTCTTAGTATTGATGTCGTCGACATAATTTTTGCATGTGTTGCTATGTGGATCCTTGTATATTATATGCCCCTATTTGATTTATCAGATTTTTAGTAAATTTTGATAAAAGTTAATAAAACGCGTTGTTGAAAAATTAATAAGAGTTATAGATCCTATAAAACGTGCGATTGAAAATGAGTTTTAAAAAACGAGGACCAAACAATGGCTATGTTTTGCTATTTTTACTACAATACTCTTGTTTATAGAATTGATCTTAACCTACTATTTTAATCGTCTTGACTTTATCATTCTTTTGACTTGTATCTTGATTTATGTCTTTTGCTAATCTTTAAGTTCCAATTCGATCGTCGCATGCAAATCGGTATCGTCTCGAATGATTTGACTTGAATACTTAACTTTCATTCTGTTCTTCATTTCGAGTCCGATTTAAATTTTGTCAATACTTGATTGATTTCTTGAACTATCATCACTCAAAATCAATTGTTAGAAATAATACTGGCTTGTTTGTTTTAATCAAAACATTAAGGTTATAATCAGCCATAGGTCAACACTTGAAAGGTTGTGTATCCTCTTGACTTTATTGAATCCTTTTATTCTTTAGTTGTGTTATTGTTGTTTGATTACGTCTACATTGATTATTACTTGATTTGCTTTGATTAAGTTGTTGTTCCAGGAAAAAAAACTAGCATTAAGATCATTTAAGAGTGGAAACACACTGATTTTGGTTGCGACAAATGTGGCAGCTCGTGATCTTGATATTATTTACGTTTCTCATGTTATCAACTTTCATCTCTCTAATGATATTGATGATTATGTATACCGAATTAGACGTACATGTCGTGTGACGAAAACAAGACTGGCTACCATTTTCTTTAACAAATAACAATTCATCACTAGTGAAGTCACTAGCTGATTTGATCTAGGAAGCCAATCAAGAAGTACCCATTAGTTGATTAAATTTGCAAGTCGAGCTCCATACAGATGTAAAAGTATGCATGGTGGTGGGTTTTGGTGGTCGTGACTTTAGAAGAGAAAACTCTTATAGTCGAAGTGGGGGAAGCACATATTAGCATAGTGGTGGTGGTGGTGGAAATAATGGTAATTATATGGTTCTAGGGTGATCAGAGGTTAATATTAGTGTTTTATAGTACCTCAAAAATATTCTGTTTCAAAGTATATAAGTTTTTCACTAAATTCCGAGGATTTTGATGTTTTGGACAATGCAAAAAAGTTGTAGACTACATTTGATAATGTGCATATCAGTAGGATGACTTTACTCTAGGAGATGGATTTTTTCTATTGTACATGTTTGTCTTTAGTTAAATATTAGTGTGTATCTTTACGATTTTATGTCTTAAGAATACAGCATAAGTGTCATTATTGGACTTAAAGCGTCCATGAGAATGACAAAAGTGATATTACATGAATTATAAGTGTTTAAGAGAACGAAACAAATGTTTTTACAAGACTCATAAGCTTCCATGAAAATGGCACAAGTGTCGTTACTGAATTGAAAATTTCCATGAGAACAACATAAGTGTCGTTACTGATTTATAAGTGTCCATTATAATCTATGTCATATCAACCGTTCTTTATAAGAGAAAATAACAGAACAGCACAAGTGCTTTTCCTGAAAACATAACGACGCAGGTGTGATTATGTTTGCAAATATAAGTGTCAATGAGAACAACACTTGTGTCGTTACTGAGATAAGAATGTCAATGAGAACGGTACAAATACCGTTATGTTTGTAAATATACTTGTCCATGAGAACGACAATTGTGCCGTTACTGAGATGAAAATGTCGATATCGTATAATCCTTCTCAATTCAACTATTTTTCATCATATGATCAACTTTTCTGACTTTTTAAAGTTAGGAAATCCAATGTTTGAAGTCATTGCGTTAGAAAAGAAACAAAATATAGAAAAAAATCAACAGAACGACACAAAAGCTGTTACTGAAATGAATCAACCATCGTGCCATTCTATCTATAAACACGAGTATAAGTATCCACGACTTGTCCGTACTCCGAGAACCAGTAAGTTGAACTCCTTTCAGTTGTGAGATGAACATGTCGTTTATAAAAGTTACGAAATGTGCTTTAATTATATTTTCTAACGAATCAATACAATAACTTGTGATTTCGCCAACTCGATATCATAATTTATTTCAATTCAAAAGTTCTTTGTCACATAATCAACATTTCTGACATTCTTAAATTAGGGGGTTCAATGCTTGAAGACATTGCGTTGGAAAAGAAGCAAGATATTGGATAAATCAACAGAACGTCACAAGTGCCTTTACTGATAATGAAACGACACTTATGTCGTCTGTACATAAAAGAATATAAGCAGCCACAACCCGTTCATGCCCCCAATAATCAATTAATCAAGCTCATTTAAGTTGCAAGATGAACATGTCATTTACAAAAGTTGAGAGTTGTGCTCATTGATTATATTTTCCAACGAATCAATACAATAACTTGTGATTTCACCAACTCGATATCAAAGAATCTATATCAATTCAACTGTTATTTGTTACATGCTCAATCTTTGAGACTTTCTTAAGTTATGAGATCCAATGTTTGATATTGTTGCATTAGAAAAGAAGATAAATTTTGGAGAAATCAACGAAACGATACTAGTGCTGTTAAACGACATATGTATCGCTCTGTCTATAAACATGAGTATAAGCAACCACGACCCATTCGAGCCCCGATAATCAATAAGCTGAACTCATTTAAGTTGCATGATGGACATGTCGTTTACAAAATTCGTGAGATACGCTCATTACTTATATTTTCTAACGAATGTAGATCATGACTTGTGATTTCACTACTGGATATCATATAAGCTACGCCAATTCTATCATTATTTGTCACATAATCAATATTTTTGACTTTCTCAAGTTAGAATGTCCAATGCTTGAGTCCGTTGCATTGGAAAAGAAGCGAAGTATTAGATAAACCAACAGAACAGCACAAGTGATGTTAAATGATACTTGTGTCGTTCTGTCTATAAACATGAGAATAAGTAGTGACGACCCGTCCGAATTTCGATAATCGATATGCTAAACTCATTAAAGTTGTAGGATGGACATGTCGTTTACAACATTTGAGATATAAGATATCATACAATCTACATCAATTCTACCGTTTTTTGTCACATAATCATCATTTATGACTTTCTTAAGCTAGAGAGTCCAATACTTGAGTTCGTTACGTTGGAAAAGAAACAAAATATTGGAGAAAATCAATAGAACAACACAAATGCCGTTAAATGATACTTGTGTCGTTCTGTCTATAAATATAAGTATAAGCAGCCATGACCCGTCCGAGCCCCGATAATCGATATGTTGAACTCATTAAAGTTGTAGGATTGACATGTTGTTTACAACATTCGAGAGACATGTCCATTACTTATATTTTCTAACGAATGTAGATTATACCTTGTGATTTCACCATTGGATATCATACAATCTATGTCAATTCTATAGTTATTTGTCACATAATCAATATTTCTGACTTTCTTAAGTTAGGGCTCCAATATTTGAGTTCGTTACATTGAAAAAAAAGCAAAATATTGGAGAATCAATTTATGTCTATAAACACGAGTATAAGTAGTCATGACCCGTTCGAGCCCCAATAATTGATAACCTGAACTTATTTAAGTTATAGGATGAGCATGTCATTTGTAAAATTCGAGAGATATGCTCATTACTTAATCAATATGAAAAAAAAATTGCACAAGTGTCATTACTATTTCGAAAACAATACAAGTGTCGTTAGATCTGTAAACACGATATGAATAATTGATGTGATATATATTTTGAAATTAATTTGCTATTAAATCAATAATATTTGATTTTTAACATCATTTCTATATTTTCTAGGTAAAATACTTCAAACGACACCAATGATGTTTTATTGTAACAAAAAAAGAGTATATTTATGGTTTCATCGATTCTAAGACAATAACAAAATCAATCGTTCCAAAAATTATAAATAGTTTGCATTTCAAAATGACAAAAGTAGTACATTATAACACTATCATCATTTTTCGATATTACAAAAATAGTACATCATAACACCACAAAAATTAGCATATGTACCATTTTCTCTTCATCGTTCTTGTCTCTCGCTGAATTGTTTCCTTTTCTTGGTGGACATCCACTTCCTCTTCATGTCAACGGTCGTATCACATTTCTTGATCGAACATTATCAAGAATTTCCTAGTTCGCCTCGTTTGACAGTGGATATATATAT
>CAIGRN010046512.1:0-23273 GCA_903798345.1 Fraxinus anomala
TGACCCTAGTGAGGTTTATTGATAGGAAACCTAGTTACTGCATTTGCATCTGCATGTATCTTTTTTGTATGTGTATGATTGTTTAATTATGTTGCATAGTTATATGACATTTCAATATGTTTGATATGTACATTTGCATAAATTTGAGAGTAGTCTGATTAATTAGTGTGATATGTTTGCATGTATTGAGTGAAAACATGAATGTGTGGTTGTCTTTGGATTCTTTTGAGAGTTTCCAATTGCCTTCTCTATTGTACTATTCCTTTGTGGGTGCATACGAATCATCGTTGTTGGAATCTTCTTTTTGTTAAGACCTCGATTGGGTGAAATGTAAGAGAGATGCTTCTATCACTTCTGTGAGGTGGAGATTCATTATCCATTTAGATTGAGAAAAGTGAGGTGGTGATAGAGGATTATCCCGTGGACTTAGGATCTATTATGGTTTACCAATTAAACATGTATTGAGTGATTAGTCTAGTGAGCATTGTGGACGATGAGAGGAGATGTATTCTTGAGGTGCGAGCAATACAGAATGAGATATGATAAGTGTGGTGAGATCTTTTCGTGTGGTCATTTATGCATTCATTGCATATGTGTTTACCTTTTGTTGATTAACCATACGTTAGTCTGTTGTTCTATGTGAACATATTTTCAAAAGATCTATATTATTTTATGTTATATCTTCATCGCATGTTTATTTATTTTTTATTGATTATTGTGGTTATTTGCTTCTATTTTGGTGATTTTGATTTTAGCCCTGGTGAGTATATGAAGTAAGTTTGGTATGTATTTCGGGTCCGAAACACGATGTAAGGTCCGTGATCCCAATTTTATTAGTTATCTTGATTATGTAAGTATTAACTTTGTATTTTGATTGATTGCAGATAAATTGGGTATCAAAGTGGAGATTTGTTGGGTTTTGATATCTAATAAATTTCGGACGATGATGTAAAACATCGGAATATATTTTCATAATCCTTAGCCAATGGTGAATTGTTTACCAACAACCACGTCCAAAGTTTTGACCAGAAAACAGAGTGGATCGTTGGAAGTAATTTAAGAAATTAATATTGCCCACGCTCATATATTAATCTATTGGACGACTCTTGATTCTAACCCATTTATCCATTTCTTGGTCCAACTGGAATCTAACATATTCCTATATATGGGCTACTTACTCTGGCCCTTTTTTTAGTGTGATTTGCGTGGAATAAAAGAAAATGTGGTTGCTCAATTAGGGAGAAAAAAACCGGTTGCTTTGTGCTTCCAAAAACCGTGTAGCTAATTTGATTTTGATCTCTTCTTGTGCCATCTTCCATTAGTTTTCTTTTTGTCTTTGTGGCTACAAATCAACACTGATATCTTGTTCTTTGTGAATGAGATTGAGAAACAACTAAGATGAATATATTGGTTTTGAGTTGGAGTAGTTTGGATTTGTTGTTTGATAGAAAATATAACGTAAAACTGAGCCTGAAAATCATCATTTCGAAGGTTTTGGAGCAAGCTTCCCTAACAGCTGATAAAAGTTGTGAGTTCCATAAATATGTGGTTAAAATTAATCTTTGATTTTGACTTAGATTTTTATCAACTTTTTATCTAAGCCAAACATGGGTTAAAGTCCTATTGTGTCCATAATCTATTATAACTTAGTGTATTGTTCAATAACTAGGCGTGGCTCATGAATGTACTAGTCACTAAACTACGTCAAATTGTTTGTGTTATTATTTTATGTAATGTACTTATTTACTTAATTAATTTTGGAAAATTAATAAAAATAAATATAACATTTTCACCATCAATGTTTATGCTACTCACGCTAGCTCTTCCCTTTGGTAATTTTTACAATAATGAAAAACAGATTACAAAGTTTTTTCGAACATCGTCGAAAAATGTGTGCGTACCACTATTAAACAGGTTAAGAACCACGCATTCCACCAACCCAATTATCTACAAATGCTGAATTTAAATGATGCTCCAAATACTCTTTAATTTAATAGAAACTTATATATATATATATATATATATATATATATAGGGTAATTGATGAGGTTAGCATGGAGGAGCATGTACTTGCGTATTTGGAACGTTTGGATGATCGGCGTTCGAAGAAAATGACGTAATTTTTACATACAGTATCCGTTTTGGACCCATGACCCCATTTCGGAAAGCTCCCAACGATTCCCATTGAACTCACCGCTTTGCCTTGATGTATGATGAATTTTGGACGTTTGAATTCGTTTGCTAAATCAGAACGGCACTTAACGTTTCTTATTTCATTATTTTCAGCATTTATTTATTTTGCTTTATAGTCCAGCTTATTAAGGGACTGTTGGTCCAGTAGGTTATCTATTCTTTTCATATTTAAGACTCTAAAATATCTTGTAGGGTTTTTGGTTGTTCATGAAATAAGAAAAGACGTTTGTTTTCTTAAAGGCAATCCGTTTTATCTCGTTATTATCGTGTTTGTAGATTCGAGCTACATCAATAATTAAATTACCACTATGAATTTTATTAGGTGCACAAATTTTAAGTATTTTTCTTATTTATTTAAATAGCGTTAAGTAAAATTACATAAATAAAGTTATATATTTTCTTACATAAAACAATCTATTGTTACACACAAACATAAACATATTTTTTCTTTATATTGTATATGAAGTTCTTTATACAATTTCTCTGTCAGAAAATTTATCTTTGTATGAATTGTATTAATATATTTAATACAAACAAAACATTAAAATCACAGGATCGTAAAACCACCATGGTTTTGCTGCTGTAAATTATGCTAAGAAAACTGCAAACTTTTATGTCTTCCTGTTGAACCTCCCATGCGAGGTTTGAAGGAAATTGTTTGTTAAAATTGAGGATTTCGCAATCAAGATTCTTCGACAACTCAAGCTGTAATAAGATTCTTTTTTTGTAAGAGGGATTCGATCTGAAACTTTTGGGGATCACAAGACACAACCTAGGCCTTTGGCTTCTGATCCTTTCATGATTCTGAGTCTCTTGCAGGATGACATGAACATACTGCACAATAACATACATAAACAAGATTAGTATTAGTCATATCGAGTATTGTGTATTAAATATGTCCTAATATTATTTGTATGTGCGTTTACGCAAAAAACGCGTGCACGGATAGAGAGAAGGAACTTACTCCCATGGAACATCTCCAACAAGCATTAAGTCACCATCTTTATCTTCATAAGCAGGTGCATATTCTGATCCTTTATAGCCTTCCCTCTCTGAGTACTCGCCTGATGAATAAAATTAAATACCATACTTCCATTACAACAAAACCACAACCCATGGAAATCCTATTTGAGGAATATTTGGTAAGTTCGACTGAACGATACTGGACATTCCAATACTATACAATATGTTGTACCAAATGTGCCCTTATAATTGTATTTCTTGTGCAGATAATAATGGAAGAAATTAAGAATGAATTCTTACCTATGCTGAGTTTGAACATGCTTTCTAAAGCCTTGAGGAGATCTGAATATCGATTATAAACTTTGAGATCAACCTTTCTAAGGTAAGGTGCTCCATCCATGCTTACTTTCACATACATCCCAGTTTCAGAGTCTGCCTTCTTGGGCTGGAGATTGTTTTTCCGATAGGACCTCACCGGTGGCCATCCAACTATTTGAGCCCTGAAAAATCAAAGACCAACCCAGCAGGTCAGTTGCATGCTGACAAAAACCTCACATAAACTTGAGTATATAGATTAAGCTCTGCACAATCGAACAAATTTGATGCACGACTTACTTGGATGCAGATGAGGAATCAATATCAGAAGATTTTGCTGCAGAATTTAATCCACTGTCATTAACAGACTCAGGCGAGGCTCTCTTGTTAGTTTTAGCGGTAGAAACTATGTCCTCAGATTCATCTGTGCCTGGCAATCCCAATCTGAGCTCAGTTGCCTTAAGATTTAGATCATTTTCATGATCCATAATCACTTTTGGTAATTTCCCAAATGAACTCTTAATTTATGAAATAATTCTGTACCCCAAAAAGCCCTCAACTTTCAAAGCCAAGTTTGTGAACAAGTTTGAAGAAGTATCCGATGAATTTCTTGAAATAAGCTAAAGCCTTTGTTTTCAAGTTTTCAGCTGATACTATCAAGGTAAAATACTTTTCTGTGAAGAAAACTAAAAGGTGTTGTTATATAGATCTGTGATACTTACAAAGGGGGAAAGATTTATATTTAGGCACGTTATTGGTATCAACTGCATAAATTTCAGACAAAGGCAAGTAAAGCTGTCGGCAGGAGTGGCAGCACCTTTGAGGCAACTGCTCCTCTATTCAGGGGACAGGAGAGAGACAAGCTCAGCCGCCCATATGGATGACTTTTTTTGTGGAATCAAATGGGGGGAAGGTCAAGATGCGTTTTGGGGGGATGTGGGAGTAGAATCAGGTTCGTTGAATCCTGAGGTGCGGGTGAGGGATGCCAGCCATGTGAATGGGAAACTAGAAAGGCTCCACCTATGGTGGCATAACCATTTGATTTTACGAGTACTCATTGGTATTCGGTTTCGATCTGAATCATGTTAGAATTGGACCTAATCAATCTATGCTCGCCCCAAGGTGAAGGGTTGGATGGTGGGTGGGATTGAGATGCTTCACCCTAAGGCTCCACTTGGTTCGGGTATAGATTTTTCAATATTACTCTGTTTTATTTAATTTTCAATAAAATCATACTGAATCGGATCATACTCACCTCAAGAAGAGAGGCGGATGGATAAATGGAGCCATTTGGTTTCAAGTGTAGAATTTTCAGTGCTACTCAATTTGACCTGACTCTCAACAAAATCAAATCGAACGATATCATGTTCACCTTGATGCGGGAAGGGGTGGGGGGGGGGTGTGCCTGCCATGTGTGGGAAGGCTCCACATTAGCGTTAGATAAGGGAATAACATGGGCATGTAGGGCTAAGATTTCTTGGGAGAGTCCAAATTTAGGCTAAATTTAATGGGTTTTGCTTGGTGTACATTAAAAATGTACACCAAGTTTGACAGCCCTCTCACAATAGTGGGGGGGCCCGCTTTCTTTTAAAAGCGGGCCCCCCACTATTGTGAGGGAGATGTACACCATGGTGCAAATGGTTTTTCCCAAATTTAATTGTTTACTCATAACTAATTAATAGGTTTAGTAAATGTACTAAAACAACTGTTTGGACTTTTTCATTTTTTTTTTCATAAGTATTTTTAAAAAATATCAAAACAAAACTTGCTAGCAAGACACTCTACTTGATCAAAATAAGTTAATCGATATAATTTAGGTAGGAAAAACATATTTTTTTTTCTTAAATACAATTGTGAAAGAACCAATTATTCAAATAAATACAAATACATACTTTAGAATAACTTAGTGACGACGTTTCAAAAAGAAAATATGTAATAAATAGAATTTTTTATATTAAAAAGAATTATTAACGGAATTCAAGGAAAAAAATCCATCGCATTACCACATTTCGCAGCAGAATTTTGCAAGGGATTTTCCAATCTCTATTTACTTTTCTTATTATTATATATTTATTTTTTTGCTGATTTTAGTATCTAAAAATGAACATGCTTACCAATTTCCAATAATCATTAATTAATTACAATTTTTTGGTAGTTAGATCTAAACATATTTTGCCAGAGCCCTATTCTTTAAAGTAATTTTTTTTTTCAAACTCAATTTTAAAAATATATTCTCTCAATAAAACAATTTTGAACGTAAACCAAAATTTTTAATGACTTTTTAATCACTTTTTTATAAAATCTATCTCCAAAAATAAGGCTCAAACGGGGGCTTTAGTATATATAATACCATAATTTAGCCCATGTTTTGTGTAGATTACAACTTGATATAATCTTAAGTCAAAATCAACAATAAACTTTAACGACACATTTGATGAGATCCATAACTTTTTAATCGCATATTTCATCAACTCTTATTAAAAAATTACTAAAAAATGATTTTAATAGACACCAAACTCTGGCTTAATCTTCAATAATAAAGAAATCTTGAGTAAACATAAACGGCTGAAAAGAAAAGGTTATGTTGAAGGAGAATGGAGTGCAATAATTAGTGCACCCCATCAAATTCTATTTACTAATTATTATTTATAATATTTTTTAAAGTTATTCTGATTATAAAATTCTAGATGGCAAGATGGAATAATTTTGACATATTATTCTGATTATAAAATTCTAGATGGCAAGATGGAATAATTTTGACTTATTGTAAAAAGAATTTTCTGAGTAAATTTACTAATAAACTAATAAATATTCTTTTTTTTTTTTTTAAAGAAGATGCCATTTTTTGTCTGACTTTTGCTTAACACATCTCTTTTATGTTTATTGTTATCTCTTCTTGTTAGGTTCGAAATGATTACAAGATTGTGAAGAATCTATAGCAAGCGGAAAAATATATAAAATACAACTAGGTAAGAAAGGGGTTCACAGACCTCCAAAAAATAAAATGAAAGTAGAATTTAAACAATCTTTTCAATTTGAAGTTTAAGAAAATATGAGACAGGCTTAAAAGGTTGAATAAAAGAAATGTTCTAAAATGCATGCATATGCTTCACATATGTCCGCAGATGTTCGATGCATTTTTCGAAACGCCTCGCATATGGGGTATGCACATGATACTCCAATCAACTCATTTCGTTGACCATATATACAAGTTTAAACGTCAAAATGCATACGCATTTGTATTAAAATTGAGTCAAAATTTACTTGGCAAATTCCAACCTATTTTTATTACTTAAAAAAAAAAAAGAATATTGAACCCAACAAACATCCAAATTATCTAAGTCCATGAATTATATACAATAATCTGTAAGTTTTGACGTTCAAAAAAATCAAATAAATATTTCGTAAAGTTGCAAACTATGTATGTCGAGCCCGAACCTCCTCCTTCTTCTGTCTTCCTCTAATTTTACTAGTAAGTGAAGCTAGTAATACATAAATTTTCATGGTTGATGGTTGAAATAATGAAGAGGAGGTTGACAATGATATCTTACCATCTACAAAAGACAATAGAAATTCTCAAGTTAAAATAAAGGAGTTCGATAAAGATGATTTTGTATCGAATGACACGGAAGATGAATTAGAAGAGAAAGAGAAAATTGAAATAGAATCCAATGAGATAGACAAGATTTAGAGTTTTTAAGTCGGTGTTCGTGTCTAATGTAATCGTAGGTATTGATTACCAAATAATTGAAGTATGATTTTGAGCAATATGTTTTCGTTGAAAACTTGAAGAATATGTATAAAACTCAAAGAATAATTATGCATATGCTTGTAATGATTTATGCTCGATTGAAACACATTGTCACGCATTACGTATTTTAGAATCTGAATAAAAGTGATAAGAATACAATAAAGATAAAAGCAAAATGCCTTGGGCTAACTCATCTCGATTTTTCTCTCAAAACAAGAATTTTGTCGTGTGGTTTCAAAGAAACTAGGGTTTTCAATTAAAAAAAAAAAAAAATTACCAGAAGAACAACATGTTGGGAACTCCAAGATTCAATAAATATTTGGAGAGAGAAGCAAGGACCAGAGCTAACAATTTACTTCATTTCTTTGATTGACTTGTATAAATATTAATGTGCAATGGTATATAACCTTTGATAGATTCTAAAACAATGTATCAATATTTATTATAAATACACCTCCCCTAAAATGATTCATGTTCAAAGAGAAAGCACATGAATTTACTCAATACATGTACCTAGAAAGGATACGCATCTTACAAATCTCAACAAGACAAAGAATAACTCAAATAAATAAATCAATGTTATCATTCCAACACCACCAAAGTTTTTTTTCAAACATTTTTTCCATGAAGGGCATATCGAAGTGTGAAAGTATGGTCACGACAGTTAGATTTGACCATTATTATGTACAAAAAGCTTTTACAAGCAGTGTACATGAAAACTTTCCATAAAGCTTGATTTCATTATGGAGGATAGCCATTTGCACAACAGTTTTCAACCTTGTGAAAATGAGTAGCCTTTTAACCTATATAAAAATTCTAGGTAGCATAGTTCCTTGTTTCTTCCATTCGGAATAATTGCTTTCATGAATAAAACTAGTACTAATGCCAACCTGTTTTGCTGTCTATAGCTGTGTTGGGATTTCTTTGTGTTTTGTCAATATTGATTGAACAACAGACCAAGACAGCTACAATGTGTTTGGCTATAAGCTGAAACAAGTTGTCTTAAGTAAACAAGTAATTTTAAGTTAAAACATGTTTAAAAGTGAATGTTTTAAAATAAGTTACTTATTTTGATAATTCGGTAAGGATTAATTTCAGAAAGTAACTTTCTTACTTAAAATAAGAAAAAAAAAAAGTTATTCAAATAGAGAAAAGGTAATCTAGAAGTAATTTTTACTTTTTTTAGCTTAAGCTAGATATTAATGCGCAAGAATTTGAAATTTGCCTTGTATATTTACGTACAATTGTTTAAGGGTAAAATCACAACATATAGATGTTTGAGTTACTTCTTTTAACAAAATTGGTATGTTAAGATGAGACGTGCAAGTCTTAATCCTTGTTTGGGCTCCATTTCAATGAAATTTTGAGAAAAATGTATTTTGGAATAATAAACTTTTGAAGAATGTGTTATTAAAAAAGAAGAATTTTTTTTTTAAAGTTTACGTATAATAATATTTTATTGCATGGTAGTTAAGGGTTAAATGTCATATCAATTGATCAGTTGCAAATGAAATAAATAACCAATATACAAGGTTTTTGGTGACTATTCTTAACAATATTGATATTTTAAGATGATTTCATATCTCTTAAGCTAAAATGTGTTCAGAGGAACAATCATCTTGCAAGACATGTCAAGGGTAAAATCTCACATTGATTAAGTATAAAAGTAACCAATAAAAAAAAGAAAAAAAAAAATTGACTATGACTCCTTATAAGGTTAGACCTCTTAAGATGATCCTCTCAAGTGCTAATAACAACAAATAAATTGATAAACTGCGCATAATGTTTAGGTACCAACAAAAATTTGAGTTGGCAAGTTGCGTAGGCTACGCACCTGGTCAAATCCACTGTTCGAAATAAGTATGATTTGATTTTCAAATCTTTTTAAATGCACTAAATGTTCATTTTGGATTAAAAAAAATTTCTTCTATAGTGCGATGTTGTTAATTAGCTCACATAAAATTCGAGGGCATTCAAGAGTTGATAGAACATATATAATGGCATTCAAGGACCGTGGCTACAATTAGCACCTCTAAACCTCAAAGCTGCAGTTTGCCCAACTTTCATCCCTTTTAAAATACTAGTTTACTAGGTTGTAATTTCCATTTAGTTGTAAAAGAACCTTATTAGTTGTAAATATTTATTATGGTTCAACAACTTTTACACGTCTTCTTATGTCACTTAAGTTTTTCTTTTTTAAGTTATTATATGGGTAGTTGATACTCAAAGTCTTGTCTAGCTTTCTTGTGTTCACTCCTACACCAACAATTAAAATTTATTGTTTTTATTAATCAATGACCAAGCTATTTTTAATGCATTCAAATCTTTTGTTGTAAATATTTCTTTAAATTATCTTTTACCCCGAATTGATAGAGAATAGGCAGAAGGTGGCCTAGCGAAGTAGACTATTACCACACGGTGATGCATCTTTGCACTAGAACGAAAGGCACCCCATGGTAGTTGATATCAGAGTTGCAGCTCATACCCTGATAAGAAATCGATGGATGCATCACACAAGAGTGAAGTAGTTGATGACAAAAAGAATACTAAGTAGCACATAATTGCACTTGACGAGAAAACTACTAGGGTATGCTATACATAGTCGAGACCCTTGAGGAAACTATTGAGATGGCCAAAGCAAAGATCTATGAATTATATATCCAACTGTATAAAAGCCAAATGACTTGAATCACTGATGATGTTGCAATCATCCCAATCAATGGGGAGAAATGGAAATATTGAGACTTCAGTTGCGAATACCTCTATGTACAGTGGACAATGGGCAAGCCCCTGTACAAGAGTACACATCTAGGCTTAGAATTCTAGAGCCACAAAACTTTGAAGGGACGTGCTATGTAAATGAAGTAAAAAAAAATGTCATCTTTGATATGGAATACTACTTTTTATTGCTACTATTAAGTACGAGGCAGGAAATGTGTTGACAACTACCATGTATCTAAGTGAATATGCAAAAGTATGGTGGTGGATAAAATATACAGAAATTTAGGCCAACAAAGCCTATATATAAACTTGGGATTTGCTCGAGGAGGCAATTGTGTGAATTTTTTTTGGAAATGTGGAATATTAGGCTCGACAGATACTTCGAGAACTGAATCATATAGCCTCCACCGAGACAACATGAAAACCTTTTTAGGGCATATGCTTTATATTCGAGACATGTGAAAAAGGATAAGCACTTCAATTTTTTGGAATGATTGAAACCATGGGAAAGAATAGAACTCCAAAGACATAAGATGGTTAATTTAAGCATGCAACGGAAGCCATCGAATGCTGGGTTGACTACTAATCCGAACTCAGAAAGTATAAGGAAATAACCAATTCAAAGAAGAAGGAAATATGTCCTTCAAGCCTAGTTCGAGCTCAAATAGGAGCGATTGCTACTCCCACCATAAGAAAAGTCATCAAGATAACTCTCAAGATAACTGTCAAGGCGGACATCAAATAACTGGAACAAAAGAAATACACCTAGGAGCAAACCATGTACACCTCCTAAAAAGGATGCATTCTTTTTATGCAACGGGCCTCATCAAGTGAAGGATTACCCTTAGAGACAGTTTGTAATATACGTTGAGCCTACTATCAAGTGGAGTGTCTAGTTCAAGGAAAAATGTGTCCCGGGTTAGTAATTATTACGAGGCTAACTATGAGGAGAACGACGATGTTTTTGGTGATTTCTTGCATTGGTGTAGCATAATTTTGCATCACTGAAAAGGACAATGTGTCCTCATAGAAGGTAAAAGTGGAAGAGCTAAAATCCCATGTTTATTGAGCTAAACAATTGATGTACATCAACATGAAGATCAATGAAAAGCCAATTAGGGCTATGATAGTTACTAGGACAACTCATAAGTATCTTGTAAGTACTGAAGTAGAGTGCATGAGGAATGTGCTAGAGGAAAGTAGTAGGAAAGTCAACGCAATCAACTCAGTTGCTCAATCAATTGTTGGATTAGCCAAATATGTGCTCATTAAGGTTGGTACTTTTGAAGTAATGAATAATTTGTCGACAGTTCAGATAGACGACTTCAAATATATTCTGGAATTGTAGTTCATTTGAGATACTAAGACAGCAGTGTTGTAGTATTCTGATTTTTTGTTAATGATAGAAGTAAGCCATGTATTATCCCCACACTAGTCGAGAAATTAGGTTAGAAAAACGTCTAAACCATGTAATTCAGTAGGGACTTCATTTTTGTTCTCTCTTTAATTAGAAGAGATTGAGGAGTCAACTGTTCATATCCTAAAACCTATTAGAAGTTTCTGCACGAGTTTGAAGATATTATTATGGATGAATTTTCAAAGATATTGTTACTAAGGAGTGTAATCACTTATAAAAATTGAGCTTATTATGGGTGCTAATACTCTTGTTAAAGCTTCCCTATTGCGCTTCTCACCTTAAGTTCAGGAAAAAAATTGGCAGAAATGTTGGACAACGGGATTACCATGCCTTCAAAATTGCCATATGGAGCTCTACTGTTATTTTAGAAAAAAAGATGACGATTCTCTCTGTATGTGTCGTGATTATCGAGCCTTCAACAAAATCACAGTAAAGAGCAGTTATCATATTACACTTGGGATGGATTACATCGATTATTTGAGTGGGGAAAAGTATTATACAAAGATTGATCTGAGGTCCGAATACTTGCAAGTTCGAATCAAAGAAAAGAATGAAGCAAAGACTATAGTGGTAACTAGATATGTGTTACTAGAATCCAAGGTTATGTTTTTTGGTTTACAAATGCTCATGCTACATCCTCTATGATGATGAAGCACATTGAATCAAAAAAAGATTATGGTTGGCAACTGCCAATGCATGTAAATGATGTATGCTATTTTTTGGATGTATGCTTGCTTTATAGGTTGACAAATTATTATCGAAGATTTTTTAAAGAAATTTATAGATTGTACTGCTACTAACCGAATTAACAACGAATGAGAAAGATGGATTAGCCGGTATAATGTCAAATCGCTTATGAGAAATTAAAGTAATCTATGTGGATGGATTCAGTGTTGACCCTACCAGATATGAATAAACTATTTGAAGTTCAAACATGCATTCGATTTTGTTCTCAGATGGGTCCTAATGCTAGAAACACATTCGATTGCATATGAGAATCAAAAGACGAATAATGCAAAGCGACGTTACTTGGTGCATTAAAAGAAATTGGCCATAGTCCATTGCCTCAAAGTATGCCATCACTGTTTGCTTGGGTCCCACATTCATTTTGAAGGTCGAAAATATTGCTATTAGTATGTTATGATTAGGTTCAAAATGTTAAATGAAAGAAAGTGTAAAGAACACGATGATTCTCACCCTAACGTAAAAGGCTCAGAATCGTAGTTCCTAATCCCCTTTTGAGCTTCCGCCACAAGAAGAAATCACTATAATAATCGAAATAAATGAAACTGTCCAGAATACACTTCCAAGGCACTTAGAAAATAACTCAAGATTACATCAACATAAGCCTGTTGATCTACACAAACGTTCGCTCAAGAACACAACTCTCTACACATATAAACCACTCAAGATCTATACAAAGTTGATATTAGTATATCAAACAACCAGCTATCTGTCTTTTTTGATAGCCCAGGAATAACTAACCAAGAGGGAGGTGAATTGATTTTTAAAACTTTTTGAAAAATTAATCTAAATTCAAACAATTAAAGATTGATAGATTAATTCAAATAATAAATACAAATATAAAATCGATAAGTAAAAGGGAGAGATGATGCAAACGGTATAATTGTGGAGGTTCGATCTAAAACAATGATCTATATCCTCCATTACCAATCTCTTCGGCACAAGTAAGACATTTTCACTATATTAATTAACTTATGGTGCAATCCAATCATTTACAATACTTCCGGTGACTTACAAACAAGGAACACCGATTCTTATATAATGCTGAGCTTTATGGGACCTCAACACAACCTACTATTGAGTTTTCAGGGATCTCAATATGACCCACATGGTGACTTATAACAAGAAGTACTAATCTTTATACAATATTGATCTTCAAGGGACTTCAACACGATCCACACTTTATCAAAGTGATTTTACAATGGAATACATCTCTTGATAAATATTACAAACAAATTAATTACTAGAAAGGTTAACACTTCAATGAATAGTAATAAATGATAACTTAAGTATTAGATGAAAAAAATTAATGAATATAATAATAAAAAATTAGATTCAATTGATCAAAGTGTTTCAATAAGAAGATGAAGAATAAATAAATGTAATGTAGGTTCAAAAATCTTAAAATATATCTCTCTTTAATGAATAATTGTAATAAATTAAGTACTAAGAGAGAAATGAGAAAATTTGATAAATATGATTTTTTAGAAGTTTGATTCAATCAATCAAAATTTTCAATATGAAGAACTAGAAAGGTTTATGCAAGGTAAGTTCAAAAATCTTCTTCAAAAATATATTTCTCTTTTAATATTGATATAAATAATTACAAAGAGCAATGAAAAACTTTATGAGAGAAATAATTCAAAAAGTTTGATTCAACAATCAAAGTTTTTGTTATGAAAAAATAAATGAAATGAATGTAAAAATGTAAGCTCAAAGAAGGTTTTTCACAAATATATTTCACAAAAAAAAACTCTCTTCTAGTTGTTTAATGAATGCAAAGTGAAATTGTATTTATACTAGTCAAAACGTCCAAAATTCTGACCAACCGGACGTCTGCCACTGACTAGACGACTAAACTAGCCGTTGTGCGTCGAAATCAGAATGGTTAAAAAATTATGAACCGGACGTCCGCCTGGTCAACCGAACGTCTAGTTGACTTTAACTTTGAGTTTTTTTTTAATAGAGATATGATCTAGGTTCAAGTATCACTTTGACTGATCAATCTTACTTTCAATCAAAAATATTTTATGCAAGTAACATGAAATTAACTATGCGTTCACAAAATGATTTTTGAGTTGTTGTCATTCATTACTAAAGATCAAAGTGTTATACATTTACATATGATCTCGAAAACCTAGTCTTTGATCTTATTTCGAAATTTCTTTCCTGTCTCGCTCTTAAACTCTTGATCTTGATCTTTCTTGATATTTGACTTTAATGCTTGACTTCGATCTTGATCTTCTTCATGAGCTCGATTTGAAAGTCTTGATTTTGATCTTTTAAACTCTTATCTCGAATGATTTGCCTTGAATGCTTAACTTTCACTTTGATCTTCATTTCGAATCCGATTTATGATGTGTTAATTTTGGCAATGCTTGATTGATTTTAACATTGAATCATCATCACTCAAAATCAAATGTTAGAAATAATATTAATCTTGTTTGTTTTGATCAAAACATTAAGGATAAAATCAACCATATGTCAACAATTTTTCCCTTTTTGACTATGACAAACAAGATGATTTGCAATGTAAGATTAAACAATTGATATCATATTGATAAAGAAATATACATTATAAATTTTGCATGTACTTCATATTATATTCCAAGAATATATTCCAAGCATATTATATTTTCAAATCAAAACATGCATAATCATCTCACTTCATACTTCTCTCCCTTTTGGCATAAGCAAAAAGGCATATCATTTAAGATCGAAAGACAATCATAGGGAACAATAAAATATTTCCCATTTGTAATGATTTTCAAATATATCTTACTCAATTTCTCCGTTCAGTATAAACAAAATGATAGAACATATAAGAGGAAAAGTATGTCATATAAGATCAAAATATTAAATCAAACATAGAAGATAGTAGCATATTCCCCCTCAATTAAGCATAAGATGCCAAATATATACAAATTTAAATAAAAGAATAATTATCACATTTATAGTAAAATAATAATCAAAGCATGAGTGATGAAATGACAAAAGCATACTCAGTTGAGTAAAATTTATATAAATTCCTACCAATTATGCACATGAAATCATTCGAGAACATTTAGTTTGAATTCAATTTAATCATATACTTCAAATTCATCAATGAATATATGAAAATCTATCAAGTGTTAGAGGTTTAATGAGAATATCGGCAAATTGATTTTCATTATTTACAAATTCTAATACAATCTCCCACTTTTGAGTGCCTTTAAAATACTATAGACAAAATATCTTAAGGCCACTAAGATATCTAAAATTCATTTTATGGCGCTAAAGTGTGATTCTTGAGCATTGGGTTGAAATATAGCACGTAATCATACACTAAATATAATATCGAGTCTATTTGCGATTAAATAAAGGAGATATCCGATCATACCTTGATATTTTATTATATTTATGGAAGTACCTTGATCATCTAGTTTGATTAATGAGCATATTGGAGCGTTCATTGATTTCAACTCTTCCATTTCAAACTTATTGAGAATGTTCATGATTTCCTTTATTTGACTTCATTAGTTAGGAAGAGAATGACCAGTTTATACTTCAGAAGATTCTTCTTCATCTAGTTGCAAATTTGCTTCTTTCTCATGTTGATCTTCAACATCTTTAGGATCTTCCTTGTTTTGATTTTGAATTCTATTTGCTCAAAAGGAAGATAATACAACAATCTATTGTAGTTGGAATTTTCAACTTATGCAAGAATTACATAAAGTATACACATAGGCAGAAGTGGATTTCTTGTTATATGTATCACATGCATAGTCAGAATTTGTATAACCGCTCAAGATAATACCCTTTGATTGTTTTCTATATTGTATTCCTAAGTCCCAAGTTACCTTAATGTATCGAAGAGGCCATTTCATAGCTTCCCAATGAGCTTCACCTAGATTGGACATATGATACTCAATATACTTATTGAGTATGCCAAATCAGGTCTAGAACAAACCATTAGATACATAACAGAACCAACTACATTAGGATATGGCACTCTTGTCATTCTTTTAAACTCATCTTCATATTTGGGACATTGATTATTTGAAAATTTAAAATGATTTGTTAAAAGTAAACTCACACTTTTAGCATCAGACATAATAAATTTTTCCAATAATTTCAAAACATAAGATTTTTTTTACTGAAACTTAGTATGCCATCTCTTCTATTCCTTTTAATTTCAATACCTAAAATCTTTCTAATAGGACCTAAGTTCTTCATTTCAAATTCTGATTTCAATTTGTTTTTTATTGACTCTATCTCTTCTATGTCATTACTAGCAAAGAGCATGTCATCAACATAAAGAAGAAGATAGAATGAATTATCACCTTCACTTTGCTTGCAATAAAGACAGGTATCAAATTACTCCTTTTAAAACCAAATCCAAGCACAAAAGTATCAAATCTCATATATCATTGTCTTGGAGTTTTTTTAAAACTGTATAAAAACTTTTTAAGAAGGCATATTAAGTCTTAATTTTTGTTCACTTCAAAACCTTTGGGTTGTTCCATGTAAATAGTTTCATCAAGATCACCATTTAAAAAGACAGTTTTTACATCCAATTGATCCAATTCCCGGTTAAACTGAGATGCTAAGGCCAGAATTACTCTGATTGTTGTAAATTTTACAACTGGAGAAAATATTTCTTTGAAATATATTCCTTCTTTTTGAGTAAAGCCTTTAGCCACAAGTTTAACTTTGTGTCTAATGTCATTTTCAGTTTGTACCCCCCCCCCCCCTTTCATTTTAAAAATTCATTTACAGTCAACAACTCTTTTTCCTTCAAGTTTTTTAGTCAAAATCCATGTTTTATTCTTTTTAAGAGATTTCATTTCATCTTGCATTGCTTCAAGCCAATGCTTGGAATCTTTACTGTTCATAGCTTCTATGAAAGAATCAAGTTCATTTTCAACGAACCCTTGAAAAGTCAGAAAAGACACTTCATTATGAAACCTAACAGGTGGTCTTATCTGTCTTCTTTGCCTATCTCTAGCAAATTGATATTCATCTAAATGTTGATTTGTTTCCAAATCAGCTTCAGATTGTTCAGAACTATCATTACTATGAGTCACAAAATTATCAGTGTCAGCCTAAACATCAGTTTGTTGATTATCAACATTATCCTGCTCCACCTCAATTTTATCTCTCTCTACACTATCAGTCTGACTCTACTTAAGTTAACAGGCTTTCCATTCCACATTTCTTCAGGATTTTTAAAGTGTATAGCACTAGCAGGACTTCTATTAATAAGATAATTTGCAGTTTTTGTACCTTTTCCCTAAAATAGCTTGGGAAGACCAGCACTTAATAGCATGCATCTAACTTTTTCAAGAACAGTTCTATTCATTCTTTCAACCAAGCCATTTTGTTGTGGAATGTGTGTCACAGTTCTGTGTCTTAATATACCATGCAGTTTGCACAACTCACTAAACTCAAAATTGCAAAATTTCAGGCCATAATCAATTCTTAACACTTTAAATCATTTTATCATATTGGTTTTCAATAAAAAATTTCCAATCTTTAAAGGTAACAAAAGTATCAAATTTTGATTTTAAAAGAAAATTCCAATTTTTTTTAGAAAAATATCAATGACCAACAGAAAATATTTAAAATCAGTATGAGTAGGTACACAAGCTGGTCCCCAAAGATTAGCATGCAAGTATTCAAGTATAGACACAAATTTATGTATTCCAGACAAAAATGGTAATCTATTATGTTTCCTATGATGCAATGATCACAGAAACAAAGTTTCTCAATGTTATCTCTTCCAAAAGCACCTTATTTTTTCAAAATCTATAAACCTTTGTCACTAATATGACCCAATCTTTTGTACCATATTTGTGACTTATTATTTTGAACAAAAATTGCTGTTGAAGTTGAGTCAAATAAGTTTTGAGTTTGTAAAATGTAAAGTCCATGTATCTTGGGGGCTTTAACAATCAAGCGCGAATCCCTCAAGATTTTAATGTATCCCTTATTAATCATAATCTCATAGTTTAGATCATCTAATACACCTAAAAAGATCAGATTTCTTTGAAGACCATGAAAAAACCTAGTCTTTTCTAAGAATAGTTGATAATTACCCTTTACTCTTAAAGTGATAGTTCATATTTCCTTAACTTGACATGTCATATGATTACCCATTAAAACTTGACCACCATTTACATTTTCAAAATTAGTAAACCATTATCTGTTCGGACACATTTGGAAGGTGCACCTTGAGTCATGAATCCATTCTTTACTAGGTTGATAGTTTACAACAACATAAACTTCATCAATATTGGCCTCATTGTTGCAAGCTAAAGTTGCATCACCATCAATTTTAGACTTGTTTCTTTTATCAATAAGTGTTTTAGGACAATCTTTGATACAATGACCTTTTTTATAGTAAAAATATTTTTTACCTTTTATTTTCATTTTACCTCTCAGATTTTCCTTCTTCTTGTGTCATAATTTGTTATTGAAATTAACATTCTTGAGATTAAACTTAGACTAAACCATTAGATTCGCCCCACTAACAGATTCTTTCCTTTCAGATTTAAACTCTAACTCCTTATTTCTTAAGGCATTTATTATCACATCAGTAGTTAGAGTTTTCTTACCATATTCAATAACATTGTTAACATCTTTATATTTATCACCAATTGAATTTAATAAAACCACAACCAGCTGATCTTTTGAAAGTTTCTTATCACAGTTAGTTAGGTTATGGGATAATCTGTTGAATCTATCAATATTAGCCTCAAAGTCAAGAGATGAATCCAGTTTAAAACCAAAGAATTGTTTGAGAAGAAAAACCTTATTTGGAATGATTTTATTGAAATAAGTAGTTTCTAATTTTTTTTACAATTCAGCAGCAGTCTTCATTCTACCAATTTCCCTAAGTACATTGTCACACAAATGTAGAAAAATAGAACGCCATACAGTTTTGTCTTGTTCAGTCACTTTACTAGCTTCGAGATCAGTTGGCCATGACTCATCAATGACCTTTGCACATTTTTGTTGAAGTAAAAGTGCTTTTATTTTCTAGCGCCAAAGACTAAAGTCTCATTTACCATTAAAAACTTCCAATTCAAATTTTGAAGAAGTCATGATCAAAAATTTGAATGAAGAATCAATGTATGCAGATCACGCAAAATAATTCAGAAGTATTCAGACATCAACACATAAGAGACAAATCTTAAAAAGTACAAAAAATGTGAAGTTTTATAAAACAATTGTTCAGAATTTCATAGAAGTTTATTCTAAGTAATATAGTCACAAAAACATCCTATATCACCAAGACATGTACAAATTATAACAGTATGCAATATATAATAATAAAGAACACGTGCAGAGGATTAGAATCAAGATCTTTGATTCAAAATCAAAACAACCCTCAAATTCCAGACAACTCGTAGAGTTTTTGGACAAAGGAATTGACAAGAAAAGTCTTAGATCTAAAGATTTAAACATATTTGCAAGGACTTTGAAGTATAAACAACAAATTTGAATTTTAATCGTAAAACAGGAACGAACTCACCAGATCCCTTTATTGGGATTTCAAGAAATAAAACGAACAACTGAATCAACTGTCAAACTTTCAAATCTACACATATCAGAGCCAAGAACCACCGTCTAACCGCTCTGATGCCACTGTTATGATTAGTTTCAAAATGTTAGACACTTTAAACAACAAACAATGAAACTATAAAGCACAAAAATGAAAGAAAGTGTAAAGAACTCGATGATTCTCACCCCAACGTAAAAGGCTCAGAACCGTAGTTCCTAATCCCCTTTTGAGCTTTCGCCACCGGAAGAAATCACTATAATAATCGAAATCAATGAAACTGTCCAGAATACACTTCCAAGGTACTCAGGAAATCACTCAATATTACATCAACACAAGCATTTTGATCTATACAAACGTTCACTCAAGAACACAACTCTCAACACATAAACCACTCAAGATCTATGCAAAGTTGATATTATCAGATCAAACAACCGGCTATCTGTCTTTTTAAGTGAAAGAGAGAAAATGTGAAAATCACAAGGACGAACAGAGAGAGAGGAATGAATGGATCACACTCAAACCCTAGGCAAATGAACAGGTTATAGAAGTCACTCGAACGTCACCATTCAACGGCGTTGAAGTTGACACTTGGCGACATCTGGGCTATTCAAATCCATTAAAGAAATTGCATTTCACTAGACACACTTTTAATCAAATAAGGCAGCAGTCACCAAGTAATCAAAGAACCCGGTCCAATCAGCCCAACAAGTCAACAAAACAAGTAACATCATTGTGCCAATTACTCCACACTTCATATCTCAACCAAAATGTTCTAGGCACACTGGTAGGAAATTTTTTTAGAATTCAAATTTGTACTTGAGTATCGTGCTAGTTCTAGCAATCATAATGTAGATGCACTCAAAAAGTAGGATGACTTAGGCACTATTGGTTCGATGGACTCTCTTCTAGGGAGATAATGTTACTATAAATACAAGAGATCAAATAGGAGCACTTCTAGAGAAGGATCCTACAACATAGTATTTGGTTAACTTCATCAAGCAACGCAAGACTTGTTACTTTTGATAAGATTATGATCTACTGAGAACAAAAGGAAATCGCCTTTATGTATTAGCGGGTCGAGATTTGAGAAAATCCTTAATCATGAAATGCTACAAAACACTTTATGTGAGACATCGTGGAGAGAAATGCACTTGGGCATTGGTCTAACTTGTATACTATTTATTGTAGATGAGGGATGACATTGCAACTTGTGTAAAAGGTTGTCTAGTTGTCAATGGGATAAGTCGACCATCAGAAAATTGAAAGTTTTCAAGAGTCAATTTATGTCCTAAATAAGCCATTTGAGTGAATCAATCAACTACATTGTCGGCTTGATAAATGTTTGAGATCTTGGCAATATTGCTGTTGTGGTAAATTGTGGAGCAAAATATGCAACTTTTATCACATCTTGTATGTGTCTACCATTGAGACTACTTAACTCTTCGTAAAAACATATCATCAAATACTGGGGGTTGTCTAAAGATGTAGTTAGTGATTGAGATCCTTGATTCATTGGCACATTTTAGATCTAGTTGTTCAAACTTCTTGGTTAGACTTTTGAGCATAAGTTCTTGTTTCCAATCACAATCTGATTGATGGAAAAAGCCTCCCAATTATACTCTGAAAAAATATATTCAATACTTTATCTCTACTTCCTGAAAGAACTGTGTAAATTTTGGATGCGACTCAACTTTGCTTCAATGCCAAAAATTGCTCTTCCACCAATAAAAGTCCTTTTGAGATTGTCACTTGTCAATAACCGTTGCTCTCTCCTATTGTGAATATTGATCTAAATACAAAATCTTCTCATGCTAAGAACATTTCTCAAGAATGGAAATGAAATATTAAAATTACTTGAAGCTATCTTGAGAAAACACATAAGCGGTACAAAAAGTGTGCTAGTAAAAAATGTCATTTCCTAGAATTCAATGTGGGAGATCTTGTAAAGAAAGAAACTACCAGAATTTGAAGTGAAGAAAGAATAGAAAAGGTTGCAGAAGCTATTCTTGATACCACGTTATCAGTGCTTCCAGGAAAATATTACAAAAGTGCTTGATGAAATGGAGATCATGATGATGCAACAAGGATGTACTTGAGAAAGAGTTAAAGGCCTTGGAGACTATAAACTATTAATTGAAGCATATCATACATTGAAGACATCGAGGACATTACCAAAGCAAATGGGGGAAAATGTCAAGGACAACAGTTGTAGTTAGCTACTCGACAACTCGCAATTGCAATTTACCCAACTTCTGCCGCACTTCGTAAATATTAGTTTGAGTTATAATTTCCTTTCAATCCTAAAAGTTTATTTCAATTGTAAAAATATCCTGCTATTTGTAAATAATTATTATGATTGCTTAGTTTTTAAACGTCTATTCATGTCACTTATATTTTCTTACTTAAGTTATTAAAAAAAATAATTGGTATTCAAATTTTTATCAAGCTTTTTGTTGTTCTTCCCCTGCACCAATAAGTGTAATTTACTACTTTCATTAATCATTAAACAAACTATGTTCAATGTATTTAAATCTTCTGTAGTAAAGCTCTCTTTAAATTATCTTTCGTCCCAAATCGATCTAGAATAGGCAAAAGGTAATTTAGCGTAAGTAGACTACTGTTGCATATAGTTTCTATTAGAAAAATACGGGTTGTAAGCCACCCATGTGGGATAATCCGACCCCCAAGTTATTAAAAGGGTTGGAGGGAGTTTGAATTTGAAATTCAAAACATACAACTCCTAAACCACCCTTAACTCCCTATAACCTCCAATGATTACGCATTAGAAAATAGAGGGAAAAAGATGGCATAAAAAATAGTGAAAATTCGTATGGATTTTTACACCAAAATTAGAAAGTCCTTAGAACCATATTTTGGACATGAAATATCACAAAAATTGATACTTAGATTGTGGATAATAATCTCCTTCCATTGTGATTGGGATTGTGACCATTGGAGAACAAGAAATGCAAATTTTGAAGTTTTGGAATGTAAGGTGATTCAACCATCAAAATATCTTAAAATTCATCATTTCGAGAAAGTTTCTTGGCCTGTAATTCATGTTAAAGATACTGTGAATACTTACATTGGCGTCAGAGTCGTAAAAATTGTTTCCATTGCATACTATCTTGCTGTAAATTGAATTATTATGTTGAAAAATGCATATATGCTATTTTTATTGAAACTTGAAGAATTGTTAATGGCATATCATGAAATATGCAACATAAATTCACGAAATTTTTATAGCATATTTCCTATATGATGTAGATCATATATGCAAAGTTTGGAAATTTTTTGTCTTATAAATTTGGAGAAAAAGGGAACTTTAGATAAAATTGCAGAAAATTTAAATATTTACTATCATGTGCTCGTTCATCTTCATACAATAAGATTAGTATGATTGGAAAGGTCTTCTCATAAACTTTTGAACCATATGAACTCAAATTTTGGACTTAAAATGAAGAAGTTATGCGGATTCGAAATTTTGGATGAAAATCTAATTTTTTACATTAAAATCGGTAAAACCCGAAACTTAATCACATGATAACTTCTTCACACTATATTTCATGATAATCATTTGGTATGGTTTGATAGATCTTCTCGATACCTTTCCAACGGTATAA
>CAIGRN010046517.1:0-20177 GCA_903798345.1 Fraxinus anomala
CTGACCCCAAATTTATTGGGAATAACCCTAGTTTATTGTTATTAGTGTCATCATCTAAATTAATATATAGACTAAATTATGCGTATACCAAGTTAAAGAACTTCAGTAAAATCCTTAATCTCTTATACTACAAACTGAGTTAATAAGGTAAAACTTGTTTTTTAAAAAATTGAGCATCACATGAATTTGCATAATGGGTGTTATGATGTTTTCACATGATTTCTACCAATTTCACATTTGATAATCTGTCAATCCATGTATTCAGCATATATTGTAAGCCATGATAAGAGCTCAACTGTTTCTTCAGCAATTGCATATTTGGAAACGCTGGCCTTGGATTGAAATACAGAATGTTTGTTTCGCAACATTCAGTTTCTTTGATAATCCTTGTGAATATTAGAATTGCTCAATTTAGAAGGAAATTATAAATGGAGAATTAGAATTATCAACAAATAGACAAATGATCGGAATATGCTTTTGAGACAACCACCTAAACTATAAGAAAGAAATCAAGTACCACAAAATAGTTTAAACAATCTGTAACAGAATACACACATGCAAGATTTTATAGACAAAAAATAAACAATAAGGTTGTGCAAGTAGAAAATATACTTGGCACAGACTTGATATACCTTATTCAAGCAACGATGTGCTTCAAGTACTTCTTTCATGTTCAACATTGGCTCGCCCATTCCCATAAACACCACATTTGTTACTCTATGTTTGAAAAGTTCTTCAATTGCCAAAACCTGAAGATTTATAAGATGGAAACAGTTTATGATGCTGAAAATATCTACAAGCACCACGTGTGAAACTATATGTTTAAAGAGCTCTTCAATTGCCAAAATGCGCTGAAGTAATATAATTAAAAGAAAAAGGTTTTATACTGCAAATTCATAATAGAGTACAAAATATCCAGATCTTAAACACAAACGATTACTGCCACAAGGTGGACTGAAATATAATCACCGCAGTTAACTAGTAAGTGGAAGTTCAACAACACACTGCTGGACAGGGTGGTTGAGCTAAGTTTTGCTTAGATCGCCTGATATTAAGAAAAAAAATGGTTCATTTGTCCATTTACTTCTCTTGTACTTTGGCCAATATAAGTTCACCTGGTAATAGCAGCTTTATTGGGGAATTTATCTCATAGAAGTGAAATCTTATTCTTACTAAGCAACTAGCATTTCCTATTTCAGCAATCCAAGCGGCAGGTAGCTTTGGCTCATTAAATAAGGGTGCCCAAAATCGACTTACACTCATCAAAACAAAGAATATGCCGCCTGCCTGAATTCGGCTCAGTTCATTAATTTAGAGCACTTGAACTCAAAACTCGTGCTCATGAACAAGCATGCATTAACTTGTAAACATCATCAAATTATGGATCATGTAGCCCACTAAGATAATGATGCAATCTTCCTTATGAAAAACACTTGACGTGAAAAAGATTCCCAGTTCCATGCCTTTTCGATCATACCATTTGCAATAAAAAGAAACTTAAACATGCAAGTATTCATGAAATTGACCTGTTTAGTAAATGATGCCTATCTTCTAATTAAACCCGTCCACTTAAACAAATGAAGAAAAAAGGGCTAAGCAGAACACTGTGCAGTCCAAAAAAAGCTTGGTCTGTGCAGGGTAAAAGAAAAGGCAAGTCGAGTAGTTACTGATGGAGGTTATAGAGCCCAGCCAACCACAATCCACACCTTTCTTCCCTTTCTGCCCACATAAACGTAAGGGGAGGGGCACCAAGAAAGTTTAAGATAGACGATGTACTCACATGCAAAAATTTGGTGGTTTGAAGAAATCATCCTAATATAAATAACTTCAAAAATTAGTCTGGATCAAAGGAAGACATACCTGCTCGACAATTTCATGCCTTTTAAGATTCCTTGAGAAACCCCCCTTGCCGGTGGCACAAAACGAACAACGCAGTGGGCATCCTACCTGGTAAACAACAGTGGAAAGTAAATGTAATTAAAATACCACTATAAGCCAGTTCGGTATTGTTAAGATAGAAGTTTCTTAGAGGCCATGCTAAAAACTTTTATAATCTCAGAATGACAATTCAAATAAGTTTTAAGTATCCTGTCTTATTTTTAAGGTGCGTCCAAGCAATTAAAACTGCTTGCCTCTTGCTCATAGCAAAGCAAAACTTTTTACGTTCTTATAACTACTAAAATGAACAACTTAAATTGCTTAAACCCTATTACTGCTTATAAGTGATATACCCTATAAGATGTATACTAATTAAGTTCATAAATAGCATTTCCTAAAAGGAAGTAACCTAGCTTATAAAAAAATTATAAGCTGTGAAAGTTACCTGTGATGAGACACAAGCAGTTAGACGAACAGAACCTTTATCATCTTTAACAGGTATGCCGACAGTTTCGACCAACCTATTGTCCTCGAGCTTTACAAGTAACTGAAAGAGGAACAGTAATGATGAGAGCACGATATTGGAAGGAAGCAGGAGAAGGGAATACATAGGGAGAGAGGGAGCAGGAAGGAGTGAGAGATCATTTGACGAGAATTATTGGTGAATGTACATCAGAAAGCAACAAGTATTCTGCCAAAGAACTTTGAAGTTCAGGAACTCATGAGAGTCGTATACTCGCATAGACCGCAATAATGCATACATAATTTTGTAAGGGTAATAAATTTAGATACGTCCAAATCTTGAAATAAAAGAAAGTAAGCATTTTTAGCTGTTTCTTTCAGTGAATTCTTTAAAGAGTCTTCTCTGTCTTCCTCCTTGATAACCCAAATAAGAAAAAGTGAAAAGAATATTCAACTTATGACTTCCAATTAACTAATATACTCTGAAAAGGTCTAAAATAATTAAAATGTGGTTTTGGAATCTTCTCAATCAATAGGAAAATTCTTAATCACCTACAAAATAATTCACAAAAGTAGAAACTAATTTCTCAGAAGCATAAGCAATTACTATAGTCAAACTCTTGGGCACATATTGAAAAAAATGTAACATATGTCCAACTTTATATCTATCGATTTTGCATTCAATTTTCCAGATGAAATTAACAAAAAACAGATATAGAGATTTTTTAAGAAACATTCAGCTTTAAACAAAAATAAGTTTAAGAACAATAGCCGTGTGTTCACCTTAATTGTACCATCAGTTGCAGTGACTGCCTTATGAACGGATGACCGCCCAACCCTCCATCCAGCGTCCTGCAGTTCATTCCGAAATGCCAATGGCACTTCTCGCCCACAAAAGAAATTACAATAATAAATTCACAGAACTCAAAATTATCCATTATCCTTCTCCCAAAAAAAAAAAGGAGAGAGAGTACTCACAGTGACTAAAATCCTGAATTTCTTTCACCTTCCTCTTGTACAGCAGATGATGCAATTGCTTCCCCCTATAACTTTGCTGTAATAAACAAATCAAATTCTCGAAAAAGAAAACAATAGTGATTCATTTCGCGCCTTTAGATACATTATTAGCGGAATTAGACGAACCTGACCGAAGTCGAGGGCGAGTTGTTGAAGGTCTTGCTCGGACATGCCGAGGAGCACCTGAGGATTTTCCTTCTTCTTGTTGAGAGAGGGCGCTGTGACAGTGGCGGTGCCGCTGCACGCAACTGACATAGCACGGGCATGGATGGCACGCGCTAGAGGCACCGTGCACGCGTGGTGAAATACGGCCATACGCGCCATTGTTCGGATAATAGAAATTCAGAGGGGAGAAGATGGCGTAAATGATAAACCCTTTTGCTTAAACTCAAAGACCATAATATCCTGGAACTGAAAAATAAATTTTATATATTTATCCCACTCTATATTTATTCCAATTAAAATTTTAAAAAAATACATAATTTTTTCAAATAAATAAAAATAAAATCTATTAATCCACTAATATTTATTCTCAATAAGCTCCTTTTCGGTAGGGATTAATCTTAATTTTTTATTGAAATCAAAATTAACAAATAATTTTAATTACATATTTTATCGGGCTCGTAATTTTTTAACAACATATTTCATTAACTTTTATTAAAAATTTAATTTTAATTTCCACCAAATAAAGACAAAAATAATAATAGTCATAAAATATCTTCTTCAATTGATATACGGGAATCGAATCACGCATGATATTTAGAATTATTTTATTAAAAATGCTGGGTTGTTTATGAATTGTTTTTAAATGTTATTTCATTTTTATTTTTCTTCTTACCTATGATAGGAATCCATTCTGACGGGAAGATTGTTTCTTCTTTACATGCGTATATCTTATATATAAACAAAAAATATAGAAAGAATAAAATTTTATGACTGACGCTAATGACTCCCCTTCTATGACTGAATTGATGATCATTGACGAATACGTGTCTATGATTACCAATGGTTTCCATTTCCATAATTTCGTATAAATCAACGTCATATTTTTTTAATCAATATCACCGACAGGGTGATGATCAACATTTTCTCGTCGGTGACTGAAATACCATCAAAAATTCTTGACACCATCGTTAATGACAATGCCATCAAAAATAATCACCAACAATATTGCGTCAATAATTCCATTTGAATCACCGATAAAAATTAATTTCAATAAAAATCACCAACCATCATATTGGCGGTGATCCATCGGAGATCATTTGCTCTATTAATTTTATTATTTTTGTTCTCGAAAAGTCCCTCTTCACAATTTCCCCCAAATTACTTAATCCAAAACTTCAAAAAGATGGTACTAGCAAATAAAACGCCCCAAATTATTTAGGATCTTTCTCGTACCAACTCAGAAGTTTCCCAACAATTTCGACCCACATTTTATTATGATTAGGTTGATTCGCCTCCCTCAACATGTTGTGAATCAGTTGGTGTTCTAAACGGATTTCCTACAGAAAATGGTCGAAGCAGCTAAGCTTGAATAATGCTTTCTGTTCGCCATTCAACTTTACTTCATACAATAGGTACACCATAATTCTTACCCCGAGCATGTCGTCGGGTGATTCACACAATTCTAAGAATCCAATTAAAATTGAAAAAATGAAACACGTTTTACAATTAACTGGAAAATTTGATGAAATTGATATTTATTTTTTTGTTCTTAGTTTTTTTTAATCAATGTTAGAAAGAGTCCAGTTAACCAGTTGGATATTCCCTAACTTATTTCGAATACATTGCTTGACAAGTTGATATTTGTTCGATAGTGATTAAAAGTCAATTAAAATTGAAAATATAGTCGTTATTGGGTCTCACTCGTTTAATAAAAGTCAACAGTAACGACTAGTTTTTCAATTTTAATCTGATTTTAATCTCTACCAAACACACTAAAAATCTATTTGAAATAATCGTAATTTAATTTCTTGTATATACTTCCTACTAAATTTGCTTCAATTATTTTACATATGAACGTAAACTATATGAAATTTTTTTAAAATGAATGGAGAAAAATCTTTTTCTTTAAAAGATATGAATAATTTTAAGCCATTAAAATTTGATTACAATATATGCCTCCTAAAAAAATAAAATTATAAGCGTTATTTTTTTTATTTTTTATTTTTTTAGTTTTTTCACACTACTTGCATGAGAAATGTGCTCATCGTTTTGACACTTAAAACGTAGTTTTGGTTATTTAACACGAACATGTCTAGCATGTTATACTGATATCACGTCAATTTTTTAAAAGTCGTAGGGAAAATATTTGAAGAAAAACATTATGGTTCGCTTTCTTATAATGAAATTATAGTATCATACAGAACTTCACGAAGTGATGGTACAAGCAAATAAAACTCCCCAATTTATTTAGGATCCTCCATGTACCACCTATGCGTGTTGTCTGTCTTCGAAACTCATGAATTATATGCCAATCAAATTCTTCCTTTCCCCTTCAAGCAACAACAGGGGCTGCAGATGGTCTTGGATAAGAAGCAGCCTTCCGACTCGAATCTTCGGCGCACGATCGACGATGTTTTTGGACAGCCTCGGTTTTGACACTCCCCGTGTCCTGGAGTTGCTCCAATGCTTTTACAACCTCTTCCATGTTCGGCCTGTATTTGGGTTCTATTGCTAGGCATTTGACGGCGAGAGTAGCTGCCTTGAATGCTCCAGTTGGGGTGTATTGGTCTTCTATACGAGCATCCATAACTCGGAATATTCTCCTTTTGCTAGCCAGATAAGGCCGAACCCATTCGATAAGATTTTGTTCCCCGTGAGGGCGGTTTTTGTCTATTACGCGACGCCCAGTCAGCATCTCGAGGAGAACAACCCCAAAACTAAACACATCGCTTCTGGCAGTTAAATGGCCTTCAAAAACAAATGAACAGAGGATAAGAAGGAATTAACAAAATAATTTACGAGAACTTATAACATATATTAACTAGTATTGTTGTTCCATCAATTCAACTGTAATTACACTTCATATGACGACATTTTTTATCGATGAGGGTCTAATTTAATCTTTTGCAGCACACGACCATGAATACTCGACAAAATTCAATCAATATGCACCTAAAATTATTGGAAAGAGTATGTACAGAAGGAAAATTAGTGAAGAATGTAATACCTGTGGCCATATACTCGGGAGCTGCATAGCCATAGGTACCCATTACTCTTGTAGATACATAGCTTTTACCATCCATTGGTCCATCCTTGGCCAACCCGAAATCAGAAAGCTTGGCATTGTAGTTCTGTCAAACCCATCGGTTAAAGTTTGTAAGACGCCCACATAGAAACCGTTATAAAATCAAATGGTATAAATCTTCGACAATTGATTTCTTAATGTTCCACATACCGCATCAAGCAAGACATTGGAGGATTTGAAATCACGATATATAACCTTAGCTTCCGGGCTGTGAAGATACGCAAGCCCCTTCGCTGCACCTAGAGCAACCTTCATACGCAGGTTCCAAGACAACGGTTGGAAGTAAGATGCCCCTGTTCAAAATACACTTACGAGGCTAAGTCAATCCGAAAAATTGAAGTTCCTCAGGGTAAAAGTTATGAACACCATAGATAACATCAATAACTCACTCCTGAATAGATGATTCTCCAAGCTGCCACAAGGCATGAACTCGTATACAAGAAGCCTGTGTTCATCCTCTAAACAATAACCAATCAACTTTACTAGATTAGGATGGTATAACTGCCCCAGATAATTGATTTCTGTCTGAATTCAAATAAAAGATAAAGGAATCAGCATATTCGGATTTTGGTCTGAATTCCATCAAATTTGAGCATCTTTGACAGAATAAATTATCAAGAACCGGACCATAGTTGATAAATTTGACAAACGGGATTAACAACAACAAAAAACTAAGAGCATATTTGTTTGTGCTTAAAAGTAAGTCAAGTTTACTTTAACTTATCTTGATAAGCATCATTTTAGAAGTAACTTTTAAGCAGGGTTAAAAACATGCTTGCTGAACCTAATTCCCAAGGAATTTAGGACCAGCTACATGAATACTTTTTCTCATTTTTGTTCAGTTCATCTACTACGAACTCTCCAAATCAATGAACAAATTCACTATGTTAAAAATTTTAACCACTCGAACCGGGAAAGGTCAGACTCACCAACCACTCCTTGTGACCTTGAAGACCTTCTTGGTTCAATCTTTTGACAGCAATAACCATTCCAGTCCCGGGTTTCGCAGCTTTAAACGTGTGTTCATCAATCCATCCCTTAAAAACGCACCCAAAACCACCTTCCCCTAATACACTATCTGGACGGAAGTTCCGGGTGGCTGTTCTCAGATCAATAAACCCAAAACTCTTCAAATTCGATGATTCCAAAATTTCGCCCTCACTTCGCGGGGTCAATGGAATTGCAATCGATGAACTGCTACTTGTGTCTTTCACATCAATGCTGACACATCTTGAATTTGATCCTGCAAATACATTCATTTCACATATCCCAAATCCATCAAATGCCTAACAATGGTGATTCAAAAAGGCAAATTACAAATTATGATTTGTCTATTAACTCCACCTATGTTTTACGTAGTCAGTTTTAGCCAAGAAAAGGAGAAGGGTTAAGCTAAAATCTTGATTCTTGACAAATTTATAACATAAATCATGATACACAACAAATTAAACATTACTGAGTTGTCCATTAGATCCTAAACAAAAAGCACATAATCCAACTATCATCTGTAGTTATTGATTTCATAAGCTAACACAGATCATAAACTAAATCAGAATTAACCAAATCAAAACAGCTACAACCTTCAAAAAAAAAAAACACAACATTTGGGTATGAATACTTCTAATTCAAGAAAAACTAGAATCTGATCAGAGAAAATTGAACAATTTGATTATACTAACCATTATAACGTGGGCTGTCTGCCCTTATTCTAACACTGCAACAAGAACCCATTTATTGAACCCACACCAAAGTGTTTATCTAAGCAAAACCCTTCTATTGTCTTCAACAATAGAAGAAGACTGAGAATTCAATTGCCCAACTCACAAAATCTTTTGATGACTATTGATACACAAGACTTCAAAATTGAACTACTGCCAACCTAGTTGAAAAGTGTGAACATATAAATATAATAAGTTGATTCTTGGTGTCACTTGTTGGCTTCACGAGAAGCACTATTTCAAACCTCAAAAAAAAAAAAAAAAAATGCCCAAAAGCTTTGACTTTTTCTTGTTTGCTCCTCTTAGTAGTCATTCCAATATTTCTGCAACTTGTTAACATTCATATGCATAAATCATATTGTGGGATTTATGTGGGGAGGTGGGTGTAGTAAATGGAGGGAGGACCATGACAGCCCTAGCTTATCCATCTTTTTTTCTTTTTTTCATCACCCTTTAGGCTTTAGCACCTCCCACAAGAAGACAAATTTGCAATGGTGGGAGTTTCGGCCATTGGATCAGTATGAACACAAGTCAACGGAACAAGAAGCTGTCGGTTCTGAATTCTGATTAATTTGTCAGATATAAATTATCGAGTTAATAACTTAATTAAACATTTATGTTGGTTTAATTAATTATTATAATTTATTGATTAAGCTACATAGTCGTTGGTATTAATGACGGTGACACATCTTTTACTCCATGTTTACTAATTACAGCCAAGCAACGCTTCTTTCAAGAAATATGTGCCAAGTTTTGGCATAGTAGTTTAATAAATAAAAAAAGTTTAAATTGTACTATTTTCGTGTTTGTATAAATATGTGATTGAAAATAAATATATAATAATGATTGTCAAACGGAACGGAGTTATTTAGATGTACAAAAAGAATTGTCAATTGTAGTCGGATGATTGTGGAGTCCATTTGGATTTCAAAATTGTCGTGTCTACGTAAGCAATGCCTCGTGACATAAAGAAAGAATTAACCTTTATGGAAGGGAGTTTAATTTAGCCCTTGATTGAATTTTACTATTTCAAACATGCCCTTAATTATTTTTACTATTTTAAAATTTCTTCTAGTAAAGAATCGAAGGACAGGAAAATTTGCACGTGGAACCTTGTATGTAAGGTTTTGATCCACCTATGATATTTACAGTATTGGAGGGTCCATTGACAAAGCCGTTACTTGGCTTTACAAAGAAAAAAGGTCATTTTCGTGTCAAACAACCACTCCTTGACACCATTATTTGCTTCTATAACTTGAAACTTGTTACATAATTATTTGTTGTTCAAATTTGGACCTTTTTTGGTTGAAATGTGAATGAATTAATGATGAAAACAGGCATGTAAAATTGGGTAATTTATGCTTAACCATGCGTACGCATAGGCTAAATGGTCATGCATACGCACGGTCTTGTCTACAGGATATTGAAGCGTTTTTACTTTCAAAAATTTAACCATTGGGCTGATTTTTCATTTGCATTTTCTAATGCCTTTTGGTGGAAAGTTTTCAACTTTTCAAAAGTGTTTGTAGCCTTTTTGTGGTATAATTTTACAAATCTATAAATATGTGATATATTTTTAATTCCAAATATAAGAAAACAACATAAGATTTCATCATTCATTTCTACACTTAATTTTTCCTCATTCTAATACATATTCAAATCTTCTTCAAGTTTTCAACAAGTTTAACTATAAAGAATCATCGTGCTTTTATACTTCTTCCTTGAAGGCTTATAAATCCTCCAATTTATTTGTCGGAAATCCTAATAATACATTAAATGAGGCAAATATCGTTTTCAGGACCATGTATCACATACGTGTTCGAGCCTCATTTATCATTTCTATCTTGTTCAAGTTTCACCTCCTTCTTCACCTCTTCAATTTCCAACAAAAATAAGTGCACTTTTTATTTTTTATTTTTTTTTTGCAGCTTGCACTAACTCGAAATTGTACATTCGTATCACTAACTAGCGTGTTATATATTTGAGACAAATAATGGTGGCGTCCACTCAACAAGAAATGGCTATCAAGATACCAAGTGATTTCTTAATTTTTTTTAATCGTGATTTAAAGTGTACTGAATATATCGTTACAATTGTATGTATTCAATCTACCTTATTAAATATATCATTATATTTTTTTTGGGTATGTAAATACTATACATAGCAGAGAATCAATCCTTGTTTGGTAGAGATGAAAATCATATTTTTAGTAGATTTCAATAAAAGTTGATAAAATATGTTGTTGAAAAAATGTGGATCCCATGAAATATGTGATTAAAATTAATTGTAGACTTTAACTTGAAATTTTAATCCAAACCAAACAAGGGCTTAGTGTTGTTTTCTTCTTTAATCATGTTCACTTACTTCTTATCAATTCAACATAGTTAAGATGCATTATTGCATATTCAGCTCCTGTTTAGTTCTCATTATTTTAAAATTCATTCTTCCTCAAACTCATTTTTAATCACATTTTCTTAAAATAAAGATATTTCATGTAAACCCAAAAAAAAAAAAAATCTTATTTTTTAACCTCATATTCTCCAATAATTAACTATTACAAAACTCATTTTATAAAAATAATATACATCAAACATGGCCTTAATATACAACATTAAGTATATTTACTTCGACGTATCAAACAATCAACACGACATATTTGGTATAATGGTCTCGATAGAATTTAAAAAGAGAGACAGAGAGAGACAGAGAGAGAGAGAGAGAGAGAGAGAGAGAATTGTAAAAATCTAGTTGAATCGAACATAGATTTACAAGCATTTAATTGAATTCAAATTAATTAACTAATAAAAAGTAAAAGCGGGAAAAGGTAACAAACATGCCTATTGACAGTTAATATAAGTGGGTACCTAATGCTACTTAGATGTGGGAAAGTAGGTGGGATATTGCTAAAATAAATGAAGGAAAAGGAGGTCATCAAAAAGTGAAAAACCAGACAGGGATTGCTCGTGAAAAATATCAAAACACCCCTCTCTGTTTTGGTAATAATTTGACCCTTTTTGCTGAATAATATTCGTTTTTGACCTCATATTCTTAAGCCGTAGAAATTTCAAAATTCAAAACATGAATTTGACTCTCGAGGGGGAAGAATGTGGGCTTTCACATGAGTATTTAATAATCTAGTTCATTGAATCACAACACAACGCCGCCATTGCTAGAGCCTCATTTTATTTTTTTAACAAAATATATTTTTAAAAAGTGATTTGATTTCAATACAATTATATTTTTCAATAAAATATATTATACACAAATTTAATTTTGTTTTATTTTTTAACAACACATTTTTCCATCATAACACTACTACAAAATGCATCATCATCATCATCATGATTATTATTAGTATTATTATTTTGTAAAAAATGGGGCTCAAAAAAGCCTAACGTTGATTAAAAAAAAAAAGAAAAGTGTCCCTATTTGGGATCTATTCTAATTTTATTTTTTTTCTTTTTTAACTACATATTATTTAGTAAAATAATATTACACGTAAATCTAAAAAAAATTTTTCCTTTTTAATCTCACATTCTCAAAAAAATTATTATTCCAAAATACATTTTTTTTCAAAACCTCATTTTAGCGCAAACAAGGTCTCGGATGGAACTATGTAGACAAGAAATTGGAAAATAGATCTATAACCCAACGAAAAAATTTATTTGATTTGTTTGTGTAATGTTTGGATTGCTATTGGCTTTAGAGTTATATAGACACGGACGTTCCTATTCTGAACCCATATATGGATTACTTGGGCTAACGTTGCCACAAGAGGGCTAGGGATGGACCAAGAATATCAAAAGAAAATTTTCTAGATGATTTAATGAGTAATGTTATTTGTTACAGGCCTTCTGATGCCGTCCATCCACCTCATCCGCCACGTGGGATGAACTGATCTAACGTGCCACGTAACAGACGAATTGAATTCACGTCGGACGAACTGATTCCATGACTCCGAAGTGAAACACTATTGCCCCACCTGGTAGAAGAGTCGAACTCATCTGCATTCACTGTGGATACAAATGTCCGCACTTTGCATTCATTGGTTCAATCTCACCTATGGATTGACAGATTAACACCTATGAAGTGATGACACATCCGAGATCTGAAGCCACGTGTCCATATCCATTAGTTCTCATCTCATCTTCTCTTTTCTAGTATAAATACACCAACGCAATGGTAAGGTTGGGGTTCTCATTTTAATCTTTGCATTCTAGTCTTTTAACTCTAAAGAGTCTTTCACTATATTTACACACATTTTCAACCACGTCTCAGTGACTACTTTATCACTGGGCACCACTTTTCGGTTGACTGGAATACTGATTTGATCGTCAGAGTGCTCACTGCCGCTTCCACCCTCATCAAAAAAGGCCACGAGTGACCAACGGTGTGCTACCGTGCGCAAGAAAGAGTTTACGTGGAGTATTATTCTGTTGGCCACGTGTCGGAGGCATTTTTTGGGGTCAACATTATTCAGTCATTTATTATTGCAATCGCCCTATGTGGCATATATATGAGAAGTGGTTATTTAACATGTGTGTGCTACATAGGATAACTACGAATAGTATTAGTGTGTTTTTGTCTCCCATTATTGTAGAAAAAATATAGTAATAAATAGTATTTTTTGAAGAATGTGTAGTTGAAATTTAAAGTAATTTTATTGATTTGTGTGTAAAATATTTTATTTGGTGAATGTGTGATGAATAATCTTACTATAACAAATAATATTTTGAAATAATGAAAGACAAACGGAACTTTATTCTTCAATGAGCCATCATTTACAGGAATTTGCTTTCTTCTAATTTAATGCGTCTTTTTTTAAGAGTGTGTTTAATCCACATTACCTTTGGAAGAATATATTATGAAATAGTAAATTAATGGAGAATATGTAATTAAAAAAAAAGGAAAAAATATTAATGTGATGAAAAATATTATTTTATTAAAAAATATGTAATTAAAAATAAATAAAAAATGAAAATAAAATTTTTAATATGTACCGAAAAGGCTAAATCCGAATTTTGGACCAGTTACCCTTTTCTAGAAGCTTATCCCCCTGATTTAAGATATCGAGAGTGAGAGTTTTAAAACGACGAGTCAACTATCATTTACTACCAACCACATCCCACAAATTGGCATGTGATAGAAGACTTTCTTGCTCCAATTGGCCCACTTGTGTTGGACGTTCGTTATTTTTAAAATATATTTTTCTCATCTTTTTAACAACACGTTCTTTAATAAAGTAATATTACATACAAACCCAAAATTTATCCATATTTTTTAATCACATATTCTCTATCAATTTACTATTTCAAAATGCATACTTGGCAAAAAATAGGCTTAAACAGACACTGAAACAGGAAAATCAAAAGATTATTTCACGTCGGGCAAGACTGCCATGTTTTGGTGTCATTCTCTTTTGGGACATCAAATATCAATGCAGGCAAATCTTTCTATCAAACAGTTTGAAACACATTGGTACTACGTAGAGGAAAACTCCACAGAAATTTATGGGACCTTTATCAAGAAAATAGTCACAATTTACGTGTAGATTATGATTTTGCATATTAATTTAAACAAAGGAGACTTCAGTGTGCAGCAAATAGTATAAATGCACAAGTTAATCCAGGTAGAGTCCGGATAATGGTTATTATATCTCCCCTAGCAAAAGCTTCAAAAATTCACCACCTAAGAGTGATCTGCACTCAAGCACTTTTCTTCACCTCAGCAGACTTGATAATGTCGATGAATTCGGGCTGCAGAAAGAAGTTAGAAACAGTTATCATCTTTTGTATATAAATTTTCCAATCTCTAACAATAGTCATCCTCTAATCATTAGATAGATAGCAAGCCGACACGCCAAACCCCAAGAAGAAAAGTAGCCATCATTACCTTAAGGGAAGCACCGCCAACTAAAAAGCCATCAACATCAGGATTTGAAGCCAATTCCTTGCAGTTGGCACCACTCACGGAACCTGCATCGGCAGTTTATTTAGAGCAAGCTGTAAAATAAGTACAACAAAAGGGGAAAAGATACGTTTATCATGCAATTTAACCAGGGCCATCGTTCAAAGCACAACTGTTCATTTCCCTTAAAAATGGGCTATCATGCAATTTAAGACGCAATCAGAGACACAATGATGGCTTCTATTCATGAAACCCTTCTGATGATGTCCTTACCTGCTAAGTTCGGGCGTGACTGCCCGAGCACTAATCGCACACATGGCGGAACAATACGTGGTAACCCTCGAGTCGACATTCCCTCTCCCGAGCCGACCATGCCGCCCGAGGACCACCCCATCCTAGCACGCCTACGGCATCCTCGGGACGTTTCTCCCCGGGGTAGAGCACCCGAGGAAATAAGCTGTACGATAAATCTCCACGAACAAAAATGAGGTCCTGCTGCTCCTCACATACTGCTCCGCCCAAAACGCGCCCAACGACTTAAGTCCTACCTCTACCCAAATACCCATAAAACACTAGATTAANGCATGAAGCCATTTCCTCAGTTCAGCATGTACCTGATCAGAAAGATACCCCTGCTGTTAGACTTGCAGCAAGATGAAGATCTAGATACCATCATGTTATTATTAGAATTTGCAATGATGATCGCCAACAGATAAAGCCCCAGTTCGTCTCCCATTTCTTAAAACTCATTTTTCCTCAAACTCATTTTCAACAACACACTTCAAGGGACCCACAAATTTAATCAACTTTTTAACCACACATTTCATCAACTTCTATCAAAATTTAATTAAACTCTCATTTCTATCCAAACCAAACAGGGGCAAAAATAGATATAGATCCACGGATATAACGTAAACCCACAATAATAATAAGGAAAATGTCAATTTAGACGGTTAGATATTTATTAATGGTACAAGCGTAGTCCTGGATGTGAAGTGGTCAAGTGATAGACTTCCTATTCATTGTACATATACGCACAGGGAAAAGAAGAAGAATGCTGCTGGTACAGTAGGGAATCAAAGGGAAGAGCTGTGAGCTACACCAGTCACTCAGGCTCCAGAAGGTTCTATAGGTGGTTACAAGTAGTTACAGATGGGGAGTTGTGTATTTCGGTTAAAAGCAGTTGGCTAGTTGGTATTTCAGTAAGGAAACGGTTGGAACTCGAATAAATAAGATGGTAGGCTTAGAGAAAGAGGGGAAAATACAGAAGTCTTGTAGGAGAGAACCAACCTCTCAAAAAGTTGGTACCATCTTTGCAATGTCCTTTTCACTTTTGCGGTGATTTGTAATACAATTCTTTCATTTTCATATCAAGTAATAAAGTACCACACAGAGTTTCCTTTTTATTTCCTTCTGTTTCTTTTATTCAATACATACATGACAGCATATTATACAACAGCTACCTATCAGTGACCAGTGTTCGTTTTAACCTAAAAATCAACAGGTATAAAATTCACAATATATGCCTTTTAGTAGAATTGAGAAATAGATATTTCAATTTTTGTATATGTAATGTATTGTATTAAAAAAAGGACGAAAGAAGCCCAACTTACTTCCTGAGCCTGAGCAGGAGTTGCAACCTTCCCAGTTCCAATAGCCCAGACGGGCTCATAAGCCAAAACAACATTAGTCCAATCAGAAATCCGTTCTGCAATATATAACAAAATGAAATTTAAGGTAATGACTTTTATGTCAATTTCGAAACGCAAAATAAGTATTGATAGAGTCCATAATGGATACATGACGAATAAGAATTCAAAGCAGCAAAATAACAATGTAAGATATTTTGATACACTGCAATAATTCATAAAAACTAATACAGCAAAATACAAGAGAACAATTAACAATGGTTATCTAATCACCAAGATCTCAATAAATTTTATGAAAAAGAAAACGATGGCAAGATCTGATTTTAGAAAAACAAATTCACCCTAAAACTTAAATACTGGTAAGTGGTAAGGCACAGTTACAACTCACATCCACAAAACAGGTAGTAAAAAACTTACGTTATTAACCATGAGAAATGGGAAGCGAAAACAAGCAATAGTTATGAAGAGTCGAATTGTGCAAATAACGACTTATGTACCAGCAATAGCCTTTGTTTGTGTGGCAACAACATCCATAGTTGATCCTGCTTCTCTCTGCTCAAGAGTCTCACCAATACAAGCAATGACCTTTAGACCTTTAGAAAGAGCATATGCAACCTTATCTCCAACAAACTGAAATCAAAATTGCAGTAAGATAATCAATGGATATAGAAATAACTCAGATCCCAGTAATCAATGTGTAGATTTCATATTGAAAAGGAAATACCACTGGACAGTAAGTACCTCGTTTGATTCACCTAACAAAGCCCTCCTCTCAGAGTGACCAAGAATAACCCAAGGAATGTCCAAATTAACGAGCATCTCAGCACTGCACACAGATATGAGCAGTCAACTATAGCTTTATAAAATCCAAATTATTAGACTGAACCACGATCATTGCTGCCTCCTCCAAAATACAAATTTGAAGAACTGATGTGAATGAAGCTATACAACAAAGTATTAGGTACATTGTAAGACCTTGCAGAATGTGGAAAGAAGGCCTCTCAAAGTAAACGTGAAACAGACACAGTTTACTCAACTTACTTGTACTCTACCAAATGGCAAAACAGTGATTTTGAGAGCTAAATACCATTGTTAAGGTGTGCAACTTTAAAGACTAGAAACGTCAATATAAGAAGACGTACCTAACCTCACCAGTGAAAGCACCCCCTTTCTTTACCCAACAATTTTGGGCTGCGACATGGAATTCAGGCCTCAGTGAACTTTTAACAACCGGAAGAAACACGAATGGAGGGCTGACAACAACCTCTGCAAGAACAAAAAAATTCAAACAATCACATCATATAGTAAGAAAATCTCCTTTGCACGAATCAAGGCTGTTTCTAGGTCATAAAGCACAAGGGGAGAGGGGATTGTTTAATTATCCATTTCTTCAAGTGGAATTCTGAGTTTAAAATTGTATTTTAGAAAGAAAAAAAATTGAAGCGCAGCAATTCTCCAAGTCAAATTCTAGAACCCCAATTTTACATGCGCGCGCACACAAAAAAGCCAGTCTAATGGTATTTACACCAACATTTCATCCTGAAGTTCAATTGAACAACTAAAAATACAGTCCATTTATGTGACTTCGTCTGTGAATTTTATTTTTATTTTAGTAGGAGAAAAGAAAGGAAATCAGTATTCCCAAGTTTTCCTTTCCTTTCTTCCATACCTTCAATAAAATCCAGAATACAAACGGACGTACATTAAAAATAACAAAAATATAAAAAACGCTCACCCACAACATCTGGAGATGGAACTTGACCAGCATTGAGTGTTTCCACGATCTTCTTCACCTCTTCAGTGGTCCCATTCTGCGGTAAAATTTCAACTTCATGGATAAATCGGCTTTCATATTCCAAATATCTATAAATTTGCTTAAATTCGGTGATGTGATAGTGAGAACTTATGAAATTATATTTCAAAAAGTCAAAAGAATATTGGATCTGTAGCTATCACATTCAATTAGCTATAGGAAGCAAAGAAAACAAACACGGTTCTTCAACTAAATCATACAAGATTGCTCGCTATTAAACTAAAAGGAATTACTCTACGAGCTTTACTGACTGCTCGCATAAACACAAATACATACTTAACCATCTACGACCGCTAAATCTTGCATAAATTAAACAGATCAGTAAATCGAAGAATGCGATTCTTAATCATTGCGCAGATTGTGAAAGGCAGATGTGAAGATTAGAGGCTTACGCATTTCCAGTTGCCGCCAACGAAGAATTTTCTGCCCATTTTCTCTACGAAGATTACGATTAGAAGAATGTGCTTAGCAATTGATCTCCAGTACGAGTCCGAGATTTATATGGATATTCATTATTTACGGATCACGGCGGATGTGCATTTGAATGGTCCATAGTATCCTCATCCATGTATAATGACAGAATAATCCACGGGCTCTTCGGGGGTTTTTTACGGAATCTTTCTTGTGCACGCTTGGGGTAATTTGGTAAATGAGGCTTGACCTTTTAATATTTTTATTTAGGTTTGAGAGCAGAGAACACTGCCTCCTCCTAACTATCGAGAATTGCATAAAATCCTTCCCTTGGAAACATTTTATGTGAAAAACTCTAGTTTTGTGAAATTTATCGTTAAACATAGTAAAAATTATCAAAATTAAAAAATAATAATTGCAATTTTAGTATTCAAATTTTTTTATTCTTTTACAAATTATATCCAATTTTTTTTATGTACCACCCATAATCCCAAACCTTTGAACTTTATTTTTTATCTCAACCCACTTCATTTTCTTTCCTAAAATTTTATTATTTTATTTGATCCCTTCCAAAACCCTCCTCAATTCCTCATTTTTTTTCTTCTCATTTCTAAGATTAAAAATATTCTCAATATCCACTTCTTGCAAAATCCAATTTTAAATTGCAGTTCTATGAAAAATATCACGCGTAATTGAACTCCTCCAGCCCTCAAGAATTTCCACCCCCTTGTTATTAGTTCCACATAATTCCCTTCTTTTACACGCTCCATTCAATTGGTGTGTCCATTTTTGTTGTCGAAATAATATGCAGAACCTTTTTTTCCAGTCATGTCAAGAAGAAATGGACCATCCATTGTCATGAGGTAGTAGCCATGGCAGCTCTTAAGGCGAATTACGGTGTTTTTGCCTTCGATGAATTCAACCGTTCATCGTGCCTTACACAAGCCACCGTTGCATGTGTGTGAGGACATATCTTGGAAATGAGAAGAATAAATGATGAATTTGGGGTGAAAGATTTAGAAGGGTTTTGGTGGAAAATAAAGTTTTAAAAATTTGGGATTGTGGGTGGTACAAAAAAAATTTGGATATGATTTATAAAAAAATAAAAAGTTTGGACATCAAAATTTCCATTATTACTTTTAAATTTTGATTTTTTTACTCTCATTAACGATAATTTTGATGATATGGAGGTTTTCGCACAAAATATTTTAAATATGGGGATTTTCTACGATTTTCAATAGATGGAAATGTATATCGCAAATAAAAATATTTTCAGGGAATTTCCTGCTATTAATCATTTTTATTTACATGGGATAAATGGACGTCACAAAAAATGTGTGGTGATGAGCCAGCTCATTTCCCACTCCACCACTTCCACGCGTCATTTTTCTATTATCTTAAATACTTTTATTTTAAAGATCATTTTCCACTTTTGAAATGATTTTCATTTTAGAATTTACGAAAAAGAATTACTTAATTTTTACTCGATGGCAGATGAAAATATCAAGCATCTCGTGTTGAAAACGGTTTCCTATTAAAGTTTTTGAGCCTTACGAAATTTAGATAAAAGAAGTGAGTTAAATTAACTGTCAATCGTGAATGATTTATGCCATCAAGAGACATAGGCTCAAGCATTAGAATGAAGGAATACTTTAATACTTGAGATGTTGATTGGAGTTTTTTGTTGTTTATTCAAATGGAGTCTTGTCGAATTGGCATAGACGATTGTATGTATTTCTTAGAGAATTGTTGCGAATGTTGTTAGCTAAGCAACCATGCCTTGCTACAGGCCTTTGTACTTTTAGACTTCATATTGTTTGGATTAAATTATAATGAGATCGTAATAAAGAAAAATAATGAATTTTCGAAATGTATAAATAATAAGTGAATAATAGTTATAAACGTATGATTAAATTAATATTTGCTCTCATTTCGAATTATAAAAAAAAATTATAACTTCTTTCAGGTATACACACTGGCGGACCCAAGGGGGGTCCTGGGGGGGGAAGTGCCCCCCAACTTTTGAGGAATTTTTTTTTTTTTTTAAAAATCATATTTGTTTTTATAAAATC
>CAIGRN010046522.1:0-11584 GCA_903798345.1 Fraxinus anomala
AAAAAAAAAAAAAAAAACCATGTCTGATCATATTAAAATAAAGAGAAATTTGCACTTTACGTTCTTAATATTTGCAAACTGCTACTAATTTATCCTAGCATCAAACATCCTCGATCTTTTGAAAATAGAGCAAAATTCGTCATTTTGTCCTTATGACAGTTAAAACTACATAAAATGATGAATTTGCAATTTTGCATATCTCTAAATAAATACAAAAAGCAACTAAATAAACACATCTCCACCCCGAAAGCTTGGCTCCATATAACCTCCACATAGCCCATTTTAACGGTTTTGATGAGGTCACGTGTCAAGTATTCAATGGACATCTTATTTCATTCTCTTTTGATATAAAAGTTCGCACGAAGTATCATTCAAACGTGATATTAGAAGCATTAACAATTAAGGGTCAACAGTTTAAATCAAAACTTATAAAAACTTAATACCACTATAAACAAACACAATTATCGAAGTATCAAAATATTACGACATTGTTTAATACGGTCTAATAATGTATTTTCCGTTTTATATTTTTTTAAAGAAAAATATATGTGCTTCTAATAAAGTAATAGTGTCAACATAATTGCCTCGTTGTGTTGCTACTTGACACAAGTGACAACCATGAAATGTAAGGAGAGGAATTTATCACCAAAAAGTCAAAATCAACGGCCCACATTTTTCACTTCAGTGGTCCAAACTATCCCACCTCTCAAATCAGCATTTTTTTTTTCCTTTCAAGTAAGACATTATAGAAGGCAATGAGGAGAGCTCTCTTGGGATCTAGAGTATAAACAATGCAGGAATCTGTGATATTAGAAGCATTAACAATTATCTATTATGACCAATAAGAAGAAAGTTATTCAATCTACACTCTACATAAAGCATCCCATATTGGGTTGTCTATCGTTACGATGGTCTCTATACTCATGCTAGGTAGTATATCGTTATGAGTCCCTCTATGCTCATGTTGCATTGCCTATCATTATGAGACTCTCTACATTCATAATGGGTCGCCTGCTGCTATGAGACCCTCTACGCACATGCTGGGCTACCTACCGCATGATGCCCTTTACATTCATGTTGGGCCGTCTATCACTACAGGATCAATTTAACACTTAATCACAAAATATCATTAAGTTGGATGGGAACGATCAACAGTTATCATTGACACAACCAACTGCTACATGTGTGGAGACGCTCTTACACTTTTAATTTTGCAAATTTTAAACAAAGTAGAATATGTGCGATGTTATTAGAACACCATACTAGTGGTCCGCATACACGAACAAAAGGCTGTAAGGGGTAGTTTCGAATATTTAGGGATTAGTCAACCTCTAATATTGTCCAATTTTGTTCAATATTAAGTCAATGTTTGACAATCATTATTTGAAAAGTTTTTTTTTCTAAATAATCATTTGTAATCACACATTCACATAATAAAATATTCTGCACATAAATACAAAATTTATTCATATTTCTTAACCGCATATTTTTTTTAAAAATTACTATTTAAAATATTATTTTTCTCTGATAATCAAACAGGCCTAACAAGTGTGCCTTTAAGCAGGCCCTTTTTGTTGTCGCATTAATTGAGGTGCACATGATTTCGTAAGACGTGGTCCCAATTGTAATAAGATTTTCAGCCTCTACTTCACCCCTTGCTTGTGCCTCGTGTGCACCGACACCTGAAATTTGCTATTTTTAGCACCGCAGGAATTAAAAATGTGAGACCCAGGTGGGATCCATGCGGTCCAATGCAATTTTGGCTAGATCTGGATCTGAAATTGGGATTAAACTTTATTTACTGTCGCTTAAAATCTTAATTGCTTTGCTAAATTTTATTTTTCTTAATTGAATCCCTTCAATTTAATTTTAAATCTCACCACTTTATTACTTTTTGTCACCTATTGTCTCATTGACTAACAAAAATTCCTCGATTACATTCATAACGTTATTGGACTTTTCGTATAATTGCTACATGCATCCTAAAAGCAGAAATTCTAAAATGAAGATTGTGACAACGTTTTTAAATCAAAATATTAAAACACATATTTTTAATAATTCATTGCATAGTGTAACTTAGGATGTCTGGTGAGTAAGTGGAAAATCTTTTGAACAATTCCATTTGTACATAAGCAAATTCACATAAAACCACTAGAATACTCGTAATGAGTGAGCTTCATCGTGTATTAAAAAAAATGCGGGACCCACATGGGTGAGTGATTTGTTGCATTTCAGTTGGTTTTGGTTCTGTACATGAAGCAAAACTAAAATCCTTTGCCATATGATTGTATTTAAGCAATCTTCACTTGTTTGAGAGAGAAATTGACAAAGTGATAAATTTTTAAACGAAGTTAAAGTTCAGTGACTTAATTAAAAATTGCATTGAAATTTCAATGACCATAGATGTAATTCACTCTGCATGGCCAATTTTCTTGAAATGACACTTGCTAAGCGCACACTCCATTTTTTTTTCTAAATAATGTTGACGCACACATAGATTCTGTTTGAATTTCATTAAAATGAGATTTCAAGGAAAACTTATTTTGAAACGATGAATTTTGAAAAATATCTTATTAAAAAATTGAAATGGTGAATTTTGGAGAATATTCTATTAAAAAATTGATTTTTTTATATACTTTTAATATTATTTTATGAAAAATATGTGGTTAAAAATGAGTTTTGAAAAGATATAATCCAAAAGGACTAAAATTCAAATTAACGACCTTATCATAATAATTGAATCAAGGGAAAACAACATATTTGGTCTCTAATCTTCAAAATTGTACGAGATGTACCCCAACATTTAAAAATGATATATGACATCCCAACATTTAGAAAAGAGGCATGGTAAGTCCCTAGTGACAAAACCTATCTATTTCAACCATTAAGATTGCATAAAAAGACAAAATTGTCATCCCTTCAGATAAATAAAATAAGTCCGAACAAAAAAGAAAAGAGAGGAAAAACCCAAATGTATCCCTGAAAATGAAGAATACCAAACAACCTTTTTCTTCACTTACCCCAACCACCAAAAGCAACCACCATCTATTATAACGGTCGTATTCTTCCAACCCAACCCCCTTCACCTTTCCTGAATCCACCACCACTACCACCATCATCACTACACACGACCACGTTGCTTTTGCTACTACCATTACCTCTTTTTTGGCCAAAGAAAAAAAAAGGATTTTGTCTTCTAAAATTATATCTAATGTGATAGTAACCGAGGGATGTAAGAACGTTGCCATTCAAATTCTGCACAAAAAAAGTGGAAAAAAATAGTAGAAAAACTCAAATAGTCAAATTCTACCCAAAAAAAAAAAAAAAAAATGTCCATTGCCATTTTTTCAGAGTTTCTCCCCCCCTTGTACCACCATTATGCGATCTCTGTCATCAGGTACCTACCATGTTTATTTCCTGAAATGTTGGGATGTCTGGTGCCATTTTAACGGTTAGGAGTATATCCCATACATTTTTGAAAGGTTAGGTGGTTCAAATATGCTATTTTCCCTTCAATTAATTAGGCCTTTCTCATTTTTTAAGCACATTGCTCATCTATTAACTCACACTCCAAACTCAAAATTCTAGCTTGTCTCCACCTAAAACTAATGTTAATTATTTGTAAGAGAACAAACATTGCCCTTTGAAGTAGATATTAATGCGCTGTTTGTTCACTTAGCACATGTTTTGAGTGCGTGATTTAAGTGCTTCAGAGTTGAGATCCACTTAAAGTGTATTTGATTGACATGAAAAATATATCCTAAAAAAGAAAATATTTTCTTTGTTTTGAGGAAAACAAAAATCTGTTCATTCCAAAGAAAATGTTTTCCTTAAAAACAAGAAAAATTATGCATATTTTTAAAAGTCGAAAAAAAAAATTTATGAAAAAAAATAGTAATCAAACACTTTAAAATAGAAATTTGAGTGAAAACTTGAAATTTTTCATTAAAAATAAATGCAATACTATTATTTCTTTATTTTCCAGGTAATAATTGCCTTCTTACCAAATCCTAGATCCATGAAACCCTCTAAATCTCAACCGTCTATTTATACCCTCCTTCTATCTCCGATTTCTCTGCCACACTACCAAAATATCCCAAATCTCAGATCCAATTACACCAAATGGCTCTTCTAGTGGAGAAAACCACCTCCGGCCGCGAGTACAAGGTCAAGGATATGTCCCAGGCTGACTTCGGCCGCCTCGAAATCGAGCTGGCCGAAGTCGAAATGCCCGGCTTAATGTCCTGCCGTACTGAATTCGGCCCCTCCCAGCCCTTCAAAGGCGCCAGAATCACCGGCAGCCTTCACATGACCATCCAAACCGCCGTATTGATCGAGACCTTGACTGCTTTGGGTGCTGAGGTGAGATGGTGCTCGTGCAACATCTTTTCCACCCAGGACCACGCCGCGGCTGCCATTGCTCGGGATAGCGCGGCGGTGTTCGCCTGGAAGGGTGAAACACTCCAGGAGTACTGGTGGTGTACTGAACGGGCTCTCGACTGGGGACCTGGTGGCGGACCCGATTTGATTGTGGATGATGGTGGGGATGCTACTCTCCTCATTCACGAGGGCGTCAAGGCCGAGGAGGAGTTCGAGAAATCTGGAAAGGTTCCCGATCCGAGTTCAACTGACAATGCGGAGTTTCATATTGTGTTGACAATCATTAGAGATGGATTGAAGACGGATCCGAAGAAGTATACCAGAATGAAGGAGAGACTTGTTGGTGTGTCTGAGGAGACCACCACTGGTGTGAAGAGGCTGTACCAAATGCAGGCTAATGGAACACTGTTGTTCCCTGCTATCAATGTCAATGACTCTGTCACCAAGAGCAAGGTACAGGATCTAAATTTTATATCTGCAAGTTACATTTGTGGGAGATCTCACCTTTAGTTTTGCCTGATTACATTTGAATTAAACGAAATCGAAAAAGATCTTGCTTAATTTTTCTATTGTAAATAGGTTAAAATCTTAGATCAGATCTGCGCCAGTATTAAATAAATGTGAGCAATATTAAGAATAAAAATTGGGATTGCTTATTTTTCAAACAGATTGTTGTTTATTGCTTATTCAGAAAGAAACTTAAAAAATATGAATTTGCTGTATCTTGGCTTTCTTGAATCAATTAACCACCTGATGGTGATTCAGAAACAAATAGAAAGCTCACATCTCACCTCGTTTGAGAGCTTACTCTGGCTTATATCTGTGTAATATCTTCTACTAGAAGAATTTGGCTCCTATATATCGGATTAAATTCAACTCATAAGATATGGAAAGTTACTAGTTGATCCTGCTCAATACTTTCGTGTTGTGTTTGAAGAATAATACAATGCTGTATTACTCACCTGGTTTTATTGTCTCGAATTACCATATTATCTTTGTTCACCACACACTGACAGCTCTGTTTGATTGTGCTTCGACCAGTTTGATAACTTGTATGGATGCCGCCACTCACTCCCTGATGGGCTAATGAGAGCCACTGATGTGATGATTGCTGGAAAGGTTGCCGTTGTATGTGGTTATGGTGATGTTGGCAAGGGCTGTGCTGCTGCCTTGAAGCAAGCTGGTGCTCGTGTGATCGTGACTGAGATTGATCCAATCTGTGCTCTTCAGGCCCTCATGGAAGGACTCCAAGTTCTAACCCTCGAGGACGTAGTCTCTGAAGCTGATATCTTTGTCACCACCACCGGTAACAAGGACATCATCATGGTTGATCACATGAGAAAGATGAAGAACAATGCCATCGTTTGCAACATTGGTCACTTTGACAATGAAATCGACATGCAGGGTCTTGAGACCTACCCTGGGGTTAAGAGAATCACCATTAAGCCTCAAACAGACAGATGGGTTTTCCCAGAAACAAAAACAGGAATCATTGTCTTGGCCGAGGGTCGTCTAATGAACTTGGGCTGTGCCACAGGACACCCTAGCTTTGTCATGTCATGCTCTTTCACTAATCAAGTTATTGCCCAACTTGAGCTTTGGAAGGAAAAGAGCACCGGGAAGTACAAGAAGGAGGTTTATGTCTTGCCCAAGCATCTTGACGAGAAGGTTGCTGCACTTCACCTTGGAAAACTTGGTGCTAAGCTCACTAAGCTTTCCAAGGATCAGGCTGACTACATTAGCGTACCAGTTGAGGGTCCTTACAAACCTCCTAATTACAGGTACTGAGGAAGGCAGAAAGTGAATTGGTAACCAACCATGTACTTGAAGAATATGGTGATTGTTTTTCATTATTGTATTATTTCTTGTAGCTGTGAGTTTTTTGTTTTTGGTGGAAGAAGTGGTCTCTTTTGAAGACTAGGATATGTCGGAAATAAGTTTTTTACTGTGAGACGACAACTACATTGTCGTATTCAGTTTTCAGTTGTTTTGCAAGAAATGAAAATGCATATGTTTGCCTCTTTCAGTAGTAATTTATACATCTTTTACTTGTAACGCAACTTTATTGAGATTTCCAATCCAAACAATATTAAATCATTAATTACCAAACTTCTTTGTTATTTTTCCAAAAAGGAAAAAAAAAATTAAAATAAAACTTGTACGAAAGTAGACTAGACCATACAATATATTTTCTTTTCAATTTTTAACTAATTATGTGTCTTGAAATCGAGAAATAGACAATCATGATTTAATTTTTGGTTCCAACTAAAAGATAAGATTAAAATAGTTTATATCGAGCTAGAACCAACTAATGGTGATAATATTTGAGTAATGTTATCGATCAATAATCCAAGTCCAAGTGATAGTAAAATTATTGACTCATTTGTCTTATTCATTAAAACACATCAAATATTAAGATTATTGTCAATTTATGTTGTAGGAAGACCTTGATTCATTGTTGGTTCATTTGAGTTCTCTTCAACTTTAACCAAGCATACCGTGGACACTCCATCTCGGATTCTTGGATTTGGGCTCGAAAATTTCGTTAAAGGGACACCAATTCGAGCCATATTCATATACGTATTACTGTATTAGGCCCCGATTGACCCTCATTATTTAAAATTTTAATGATTGAAATAGTGTTTTTTGAAAAATGCATTTTTTAATTACGTGTAATATTATTTTATTGAAGAATGTATGATTGATAAGAAAAGATAGTAAAATGAATTATAATTTTAATATAGGTTGCCAAACATAGATTAGAATTTTGCCACTTCATGAGAAAAAAATTAACAAGATGATTTGACGAAATCCAATAATGAACTACCAAGATTCTACGATCTCTAATTTTCAATTCCTTTCTCTTTATCCACACTTCTTCCAATTTGCGTGTCAATATAAAATCCCCACTCCACTCCCGAACATTTTTACCCAGACCTGCACAAGCACTAAATTGAAAGCGAAACAGCTAAGATATACCTCGATTCACATCACTATATTACACGTATGTATACTGGGAGAAGAATAGTTTGAGGATTTGATTGTTTTTTGTTTGTGAAGTAATTGTTGTTACTGTTCAAAAAAATGTTTCTCCCAAAAATGCTATTGATCTCGTCGCGGCCAAACTTTGCAGAATTTAAAGACGAATTGAATTTAATAATTCAGTTTAACTTAACTGTGTTCGAGTAAGATTGCTCGTATAATTTGGAGATTCGATTCCTGTCAAAGCATTTGCGTTCTTTCGGTCATGTGTTTTGATGAAAAGCGTTAAATATTCGGTTTACATTCCGTCAGAAAACCACTTTTTCTAATTGAATAGGATATTCCTTTCCTTTTGGGTTTTTTTTTTTTCGTTTTTTTTTTCGAATTTAGGGGTTTTTGTTACTGAGAGATTGGTATACTTACGGTGGAGGTTTTCCAGGGTTCTCGAGGCTGATCAGACTTCTGAGGCGGGAATTTTCCAACAGAAACAGGATTGAACGCCAATTTCTGGAACTTGAAGGATCCATTTGGAATTTCCGAGCTTTCAGGGGCCTTTCCAGGATGAACTGCGCTCTGCAGATTACAGAATTAGTGGGAGATGGATTTGATCCTCCGAGGAATTGAGCTCACGAATCACCTAGCTTATTGGTGTAAAGTAGCTGTTTTAAGGGCATGGAAGAGGACTGTTAGTTTGAATAAAATTTAGAAGCCGGTGGAGAAAGGACATTTTGGGAATTAAGGTGATAATAAGTTGTGATTTTCTATATTTTCACACTGTTTGTTTGAGTTGGAATGACTTGTGCCATAAATTTTGGCCATATGGCAGAGGAGGTGAAAGTGATGACCATCAAGTATCATCGGCATCATAGACCAGACACAAGAGCATCTATCAAGGAACTCTCTTCCTTTCTCCAAAACCTTTTGGATTAACTTATTTCTCGAAGCTTGGCTTCAACAGCTTTGAATTCCACAAATCTGTATCAGGATCTAATCCAGTGTTCGTTTAATTTCTACAAAAATTGCATCTTGAATTGGGATTGAGTTTGACAAGTTTTTTTTAAATCTGCTCTTGTATTTTGAAGCAAAGATTGTGGTGTACTTGGCTTGAGGTTGGAATTAAAGTTCGGTTTTGGTGTGCGTTCAGAAGTGAGGAGCTGAGTTTTGGATCCTGGGCTAGTGGACAGGAGTTTACACGGTGTAGTGAAGCTGCAAATTCAATGCAGCGTCATGGTGCATGGACAGAAATATAGTTGTTCATCGGTTCGCATACTGGATCACACCTACCGTGTGGAAACAATCCAAGCATTCTGTTTTAGTGACTGTTATCATTTTGCTTGTACTGGGATTGTGTGCAATGTCTCGCTGCTTTCCATTTCCCCCACCTGGATATGAAAGAGAGCATAGGCCTGAAGACTTGGATGCATGGAAAGAGGTCTGTTTATTTTTTTCCTCTCTGCTGTTATTGGGGTCTGTCACTCTTTAAATTTCACGTTTGCCATTTCCTTTCCTGGAGATGGTGGATGTAACCAATAGATGGAATTCTGTGGTTTTAGTTCTGCTGTGCCAGCCTTTAAGTTGGGCCCATTTGACTTTACCATCTTCACATCGTAGTTCCCCAAGTCTATTGATAGTATAGCTTATTCTCCTTCAATTTTTAGTACGTTCAGCACTCCAATAGGCAACATTTCATGCTATTTTTCGATGGTTTGATTAAAATGAAAGCACCAGCCAGTTGTTTAGCATTGTGAATTAAATTTGTTGGAATGACACTACCAGTTCACCAACTTTAGTCTTCTTGCTTAGTTAAAACAATATGTCAATGAATGTACTTCAGTATTTTTAATTGATGACATGTGATATATCTCCCTGAGCTGGAATTTATGAACCTTTAGTTTGTTGTATGTTTGCTTAAATAGCGTGGTACATAATTAGTATATTTTCTATTCCCATCCGATTGCAGTTAAATTCACATATGTTTTTCAGCTACCTGCTTTATGGGATGAGGGGAAGGATACCATGAGAGTAAGTGAATTTCTATTTGCTGAATGTCTCTGGTCTTGTATGTTAAAATTTAGTGTGTTTTCATGACTCACAGTGCGTAAATCCTACCTTAATGCTGGCCTGAATGTTGATCTGATGTAGAACTGTTCTAAAGCGGTCAGTGGTGATATCATTTATACATACATACAGGTTTTTGATGGGTTGGGTGTGTATGAAAGGAGGAACACTAAGTTGGGTTCAGAAGGATTCTGGACATGTATGTTTTTCTAGAATTAAGATAGAACAAGTAAATCAAGGGTTGAAACTACTGTTACTTGTGCTGTGAACCACTAAACAAAGAACAGTTGCGATGATGGTTCTTAGAGCAATCCGTTTCTTGTCAGACCATGAGCATAGAGAGCACTCGATGGACTAAGTGAATAAGTAGTAAAATAGCATGATCAAGTATAGCATGGAGCATCAAAGAAACAAGTGATGCAAATTTAAGGAAATACTTAAAAAGATATAGAAATAAAAAGTGTAGAATCTCTATTGCACCTGACACTTCAGGGAAATGATGGCATATAAATTATCTTTAGTTGATTGCTAATGAATTGCAGTTACCTCCTAAAACATGGACTCCTCTTTAGACCTTTAGGGCCAATATGAATAATCCGAAAAATTCATGTCCAAACAACATCAAGGAAAATAAAGGAAGCCTTATTTCCAACATTTGCTGCCAAAGAACTGATGTAGTGTACTTAAATCTAGTGTAGTATAGATATTGGAACTTGAAAAGTAATCATGTGAATTCCCAGTTAGATTCATCATTGCTCTCAAATTTCTGAACTAAATGGATTAGGTGCCAATTCTAAAACATTTGAGTAATTCAAAAAGTAGTAGAGGTCCCTATGAAAGATTGAAAGATCAATCATTGCACTAGAAGTTTATGCTGTTTCTATGATGGCTACATTGAGTAGTCTGCCATTTACATTTCTTGGTAGAGGCATCCTCTAGCACCATGATTCAGCATGAAGGTTGTGTGTGTGTGTAAATATAATTCTACTTATGTGCAATCTGTATGGAAGGAGGAGTCTTTACTGTGACTGTTCGAACACACACGCTTAATCAATCGATATCCAACACATTTATCAACCGAATTTTCCTCCGTAGGCCGTAGCTCAACGCAAAATTCACGACCTAGGTTGGGGAGATTGACAACTGACACCGTACTAGAATTTTAGCATTTCAATGATCAAGAAAACTGTTATAAGAAATTTACTTTTCTAATCATTGATTGTCCTGGAGTGTGTTTCTGACGTTATCCAACTCTTGCCTCAACAATTTCTACTACTACTCATCACTGATCTATCTACACACTCTTTACTCTGCTCCCTTTCCCGCATGACTAGAAGAGCCTACAAACTTGGCTATGGGACTATTGGAAACAGTACATTTGATGCCACTGTATGCTTCCACTGATTGTGTATTCTTTGGGTTTGAATTTCTAATAAAATTCCACTGACAAATGAGTTAATTATTGAAATGGGTCACTATAAAGTGAGTGTGATGACGAAGTTTAGTTGTTAAGAACCTTAAGCATTTACACGAGTGCAACAATCAGAAAGCTTGTGATATGAATAAAAAACATGTCAATTCTCAATAAACCATGTGTTGTATTCTCAAAAGAGCAACACATCGTCCATCTGTTCAATTTGGAATTAATATAGATGTTTGTTCACTGGGACTGGATATTCTTCTCATAATTATAAGAGTGATCATTCAAAACTATGTAGCGTATGGGAAATTGGGGATGGACCCATAACATTGTGAATGACCTATATGTACATTTTTAGTTGAAAACTGCAGAAAGGATGGAATAAGTCATATATAAAGTGCCTGTTTGATTTTGGTAGAAAAATGGTGTTTTGAATAGTGATTTTTAGGAGAATGTATGGTTAAAAAGTAGGGAAAAATTTTTAGTATACGTGTATAATATTTTATTGTATGAATTTGTGGTTGAAAATGGTCCCGTAGCAAACCATAAAATAAATTAAAGTGTGTCAAACTGACACAAAGTCTGATAAAACATCTAGCAGAGATCATACCATAATTTGTGTATGTATTTCACGTACTGCAACTTTGGCTTATTTTCTAGGTAGCATTTATCCCGTGCTATGGACTTTCTCAGTTTTCTTTTTGTTGGTCAATTTTGACTAGTATTTCAAGATCAGTAATCACA
>CAIGRN010046533.1:0-25234 GCA_903798345.1 Fraxinus anomala
TTAAGAGGAGTAACTTAAATTCTTATGTGTTATCACGTTCCGTAAGACAGTAACTCATTTGAGCTTAATTGACCCAGATATTGTAGTAATCCAAATCATATATGTTCCGTAAGAGGATTTCTCTTTCACGTAGTTTATTTATTCAATCTATAGTTCGAATAATCATAATTAAGAATCACGCATAAGTCTTAAAAATGCCCACATTGACCGGTTGATAATGGTGCCTTTCTTTTTAAGTTCAAGCTAGTAAAGATACGTGATTTGAGGTCTTTGTCCCCGATAGCTAGGAAGATTAACTTTTGCTTTGATCGTTTTATTATTTAAATTGATCTGAATTAAAGTTCAAGAAAATGATTCTTTTATAAAATTAATATATGCAATCTATGGTGGTAATAATAATCATGAGAAGAACCACTTAATAAATTAGTGCGCAAACACCAAAAAAAATCTTAAATACTCCCACTACCATGATGATAAGCACGCCTTCCTTTATGGTGAAGCTAGTAGAATAAAAGGTGTTTTGGCTTATTTCAGTATTGAGATTAATGTATCGTTGACTCTATTCCAATATTGCATATAGTCGAAGCATCGTCGTGATACACAAAAGCAACTAAGTGAGCACATCATGACAAACGAAGACAAAAATATAGACATACGAAAACATTAACGTGAGTACATCATGACATACTAAGACAACAACACAAGCACAAAAGTTCCAAAAAAAAGAAAAAAGATGAGTTAAGTATATAAATTGTACGAAATCTTAAGAGAAAATTTACAATAAAAACACAAAATTAACACATATTTGTTCATACATTACATATTTAACACTAAGAACATACAATTTTGATTATGCTACATTTACATTTGAGCTTGCGTATGGAGGGAAAAAAAAATAATGTTTTGAATATTGAATTTTTGGAGAATGTATTGTTAAGAAATATAAATTTATTTTAAGTTTACGTGCAAAATATTTGATTGAGCGAGTATTTTTTTTGAAAGGAAGACAAAATATTTCTTTTTTAAATCTCCTAACCTTTAATTCCTTTCTAACTTATAAAGGGAAAATCGATTAAATCAGTATAATTAATCTCCACGATTCTATAATATCTCTGCGTGACACATATTCATAAATCATAAATAGAAAAGCAGAAAAGAGGGGCCCAACAAGTTGCGGGGTTTCACATAAAGCCAAACGCTCCCTCCGCCACCTTCGGCCATGTTGGCGGCGAACCGCTAGCGCTACGCCCTCTCTTTCTCTCGCTATCACGAGAAAGCCGAGTAAGCAAACCCTTCGTCATCATCAATGCCTTCTTTCTCACTCAAAATCTCACACGCATTTACTTATTGTATGTATATCTGTATCTATGCATTTTATTTTTTTTCAGGTTGCTTCATTACTGAATTTTGATCTTTCACTTGTTATTTTCTGTTTTTCTATTTTGATGCACACTCAGTGAACGCAAGCTCATTACTTTGTTCTATGTTTGAAATCGATGCACGCAAACAGAAAAAGAAAAATTGAATCAGAAGTTGAATTCTGCATTGTTCGTTTGTGAACAGGGGATTTGAAATTTTGAATAAAATTGGGATTTGTGAAATTTATATTCTGTGAGGGAGTTTTGAGGATTGAGTATAATGGAAAAGGAGAAGAAGAAGTATCCTATAGGAGCAGAGCATTATACTCTGTATGAGGAGATCGGGACAGGTGCCAGCGCCTTGGTTCATCGAGCTCTCTGTAATCCTCTCAATGAGATTGTTGCAATCAAAATTCTCGACTTTGAACGTGGCAACTGTGATCTGGTAATTCTCTTGTTCTCAAAATTTCTGCCAGGAGGTTTGAATGTTGCCCACTAAAATAATTTTTCACGTATACCCATAATTTTTCCCTATTTGTTAACAACTTTTCACAATATCTATTCTCAAAATCTACATCAAACATGTCAGTTATATGAAATTTTCATTGTTTTGCTTGTTCAATATTTGATGTATTTGAACAAATTTGGGAATTTTGTTTCTTAGAATTTTTCAGAGTAAGATCCGAGTCTAGAATATGAATATAGTATGTATGAAGAAAGATTATATTTTGCAATTTCGTTAGCTGAAACATGTATTATTGCTTGTTAGTTATTATGCATAATCACTCGCATACACAGATTGTTTCACGATTAAGAGCTTGGAAATACATGCAAATTTAAATTGGTTTTAATGAACATGTAATCGTGATAATATTTTGATTATATTTAAGATCTCAAAACCATTTATTGTCTCAACCATTAATGGCCCAAAACATTAAGGTGGTACGTACAGAGTTTAAGAACACTAAATGAAGTGACCACCTAGTGCGTGGCCATGAAATAGTAAAAAAGAAATCTAGAAGAATAATTCTCTACTCCGTTATTTTTTGGAAATCAATTATCTTATCTCCATTTGGATGAAGGTCATGTTGGCCCAAGTTGATAGTAGCTCGATTATGTTAACTTTCTACAAAGTGAAGAACTGGTGAAGATACCTTATTTGACAAGATCTTATGAGCAATTGCATTTTTAAAGCATCTCCAAATGACTCGTGAGATTTTTTTATTTTAAAGAGTCAAACTTTGAAATTAGGTTTCAAGACGCTCTTTATTTTAACTTCTTAAAATAAAGAGTGGATTTTGCTCTCTATATTTGGACAGCAAAACTCAACTCTTTATTTGTATTTTATCTAGATTGCCTTTAATAAAATTGCAAGTTTCAATGCTCTACTACTTAAATTATTAATATAATATATTGAATATTTTAGCAATTGACATTTAAAATATATACATTTAATTGAATAATGAAGGAAAAATGATAAATGAATGTTGGGAAAATAAAATAAAGAGCAAAAAATAAAGAGTTTATTGAAGTGTATTTTACTTTTTAAATTTAAAGATTCTCTCTATTAAGACCATGCTATTTAAAAATAAAAATCTTTTAAAGATGCTCTTACGTTGTAATTAAGTACAAGTTTTTACTATGTTGCTCAAGTAGGTTCCTTTCTTACCATGCCTTAAGAGTCGTCTGTTTATAATATATGTTCCTAGCTTTCATCTGGAATCTTGTTACTTATTTAATTGTGATTGAATATCAAATAATCCTAGATAGAAGTCATTCTGTAGGAAACCATTGTGGTATGATTACTTTCTTTGCCCTTGAAATATCATTGTCTTGGTTTATTCTGTGGTTTTTCTTATCCTGGACAACACAATGAACTACTTCTTCTGACTGGTTCTTGCATTTTATCCCTAGAATAACGTTTCACGGGAAGCACAAACGATGGTTCTGGTTGACCACCCCAATGTTCTTAAATCACACTGCTCCTTCGTTATAGATCATAATTTATGGGTTGTAATGCCTTACATGGCTGGAGGTTCTTGTCTGCACATATTGAAGGCCTCACATCCAGATGGTTTTGAGGAGGTTGTCATTGCTACAGTTTTGCGTGAGGTGTTGAAGGGCTTGGAATATCTTCATCAACATGGTCACATTCATCGGGATGTTAAAGTGAGCGGTTAACTTTTATATAGATGCCTACAGCATGCTTTGCAGTTTATCGTTAACAAATCCTTTCCTCAGTTGTCTTGCAACACTTTATTTATTGAGCAGCTAAATTACAAATCGTTGTTACAGACTTGCAGTGTAGACCTGCTAACATCATGGTGATCTTTCTTGGGAAAATTAACTAATCCCTTAACAAACTTCATAATAGTTCTGAAGCCTTCAAAAGAAATATGGTTGGTTCAAAGTAATCCCTAAAGTTATGGATAGCGTTCCACCTAGATAATATAATTATACTTTGTAATAACTGTTCATAAACATATATTTAGATCACAGCATAGGAATAATCTCAATGTTTTGATCATGGGCATGGCTTTTGAACTCCTTTATTGTTTCCCATTTTGAACACCAAAGCTTCGACATGACTTCCTTCTCATTCATCAAACAAACAGAGCATTTGGTTTGCATTAAGAAGCATCTTCTTTCCATTTTGTTGGAGTTTTCATTTTGCTGATTTCAACACTTTGGCTCATTTACATATAAAATATTTGCTCATAAATTGTGATTACCGATTGATTGCCTGAAATACTCAGGTCCATCAGATCTTAGAATACTCATTTCCATCAGATCTTACTAGAGTGGTCTTCTATTCCAAATTTATTGAAGTTGAACTTTGAAAACCGAATTATTTTAAAATTGGAATTCACTCATAGCAATATCAAAATAGCGTCCCTGCGAGTTGACTAGCTGACCTCCTAAAGAAGTTTTAATTATGCCAGGAGTTGTTCTCTCAAGTCCACTTATTAAAGCATTATGCAACTCAGTAACTTTAATCTTTCAGGCAGTTGTAATTTTCCCTTCCCATTGCTTTACATTTTGATATGGATACGACAAGGTAAGGTGCCATTGAACTCATTGAAGTTATAGCAGTTGATATAGATCCTGAGAATAAACAGTAGCATCAATTAGTACTCAACCATCACTGAAGGGGAGCTTTTTCCAATACTCTAATAGTAAAATAACACCAGGGTACTGGCACATGTTTTAGGATAGAGCATAAAGTTTTATTTCACACTTATCATCTTAACTTTGGACAACATTTCTTTCAGGCTGGCAATATTCTCATTGATACTAATGGTGGAATCAAACTGGGTGATTTTGGTGTTTCTGCATACTTGTTTGATTCAGGTGACAGACATCGCGTGAGGAATACATTCGTGGGGACTCCGTGCTGGTATACAGATTTAACTGTTACTTGAGCACTCGTTTCTCCTTGTGTGGTTGATCGTCTATTGGAATTCACTTCTTTTTGTCTGTCCTTTATGACTAGAAACACAGCAAACCACATATATGTCCGTAATACTTATTCCATAAAGATTATGGAAAAACCTAAACGTTAATAACACGTTGATCTTGCTTCTAGAGTGTTGGCTTCATCCATCACTTGTCAATCTGTTCCTTGTAATAGGAGCATATTTGTGGTTTTGCAGGATGGCACCAGAGGTTATGGAGCAATTGCATGGTTATGATTTCAAGTTTGTCTACACCCTGCTTTCATTTGTCTACTCTTGTTATCCTAATTGAATGTTTCAACATGTAGCTGAGTTAGTTGTTTTGCTATTTTACAGAGCAGATATTTGGTCTTTTGGTATAACTGCTTTGGAGCTTGCACATGGCCATGCACCTTTTTCAAAGTATCCTCCAATGAAGGTGCTTGTTGATATAATGACACCTTTTCTGGTTTTATGGAAGTCTATTACATTTCCAGGATCCACATTGTATGTTGCATATTTTACTTTTGCAGGTATTGCTTATGACCTTGCAAAATGCACCACCTGCTCTTGATTATGAGAGGGACAAAAAGTTTTCTAAGGTATGTATGTAACAATCATTAATTGATTAATGATTGTAAGTCACACTTTTGACATGTGTTCTCTCTGACTCTATGTTTGCTTTCTGTAGTCTTTTAAGCAGATGATTGCTAGTTGTTTGGTGAAAGATCCGTCAAAAAGGCCGTCAGCAAAAAAGCTATTAAGGCATTCATTTTTCAAGCAAGCTAGATCGAGTGATTATATTGCAAGAACTCTTCTGGAGGGGCTCCCAGATCTTGGTGTTCGTTTTCAGGCAATAAAGGTGAGTGATCTTTTGAGGATATGGTACTGCTATAAGTTGTCAATATTACCTCTACGGTATGTTCCATTAATGGATGCATGTTTGACAATTAACCTAGAGAAAGGAGGAAGATATGCTTGCACAAAAGAAAATACCAGATGGGCAGAAAGAGGAAATGTCACAGGTTTGGTTTCGGCTTCATAAGCAACACATAGATATCCTTGTATATTGATACACTGGAGATATACAATTAATAATCTTTCTGATTTACCATTTACTGAAAGTAGGACATTGCTATAAAAAATTAACAATAGCCTAATATCTAGTAATTTTTTTTTTGTCAATTAATATCTATTTTAATGATGGCAGAGTTCCTTCATCTGTTCTACATGCACAAGGCTATTATACGCTGATTCTTTATCAGCTAAGTTATATTTGGTTTTCTGGATTTTTAACACCCTTAAGAATCTTTGCAGAATGAATATAAACGTGGGATTAGTAGTTGGAACTTCAACCTTGATGATATGAAGGCTCAGGCTTCCTTGGTAGTCAATTCTGTTTAGCCTTCTGTGTTTTCAAGTTTGTGTGACTGGTGCAAATATTTGATTGACAGTGAATATATGCAATCTTTTCTCGTGTTCAGATCCAGGATGAAGATATTATAGTCGAAAAAGATGACGATATGCACGCTAAACAACTTCAGCATCAGTTACCTTCGTCCAAACAGTTATCACAGCTTCAAAGTCAGTTGCCTTTTACAAGTCAATATTCAGAAGTTGCAGATTCTGTACGTTTTTACCATTTTTGTGGTTCTATATAAAGGCAGATAGCTGTTGGATCTTCTCTGGTGCCTAACAATATAATTGTTCACAGGATGATAATAGTCAGCCCGCTTCTCTCTCATCAGTAGACTCCACTAGTAACATGTATGCACATCATAATTCTATGTTTCCCATATACTTTACATCATGTTTATATCACCTATAATTCTGATAACTATATTTTACCGTTTTCATTAAATATTCAGCAGTATGCAATTGTGGCCTAGTATTTATAATTGGGAACTGTTCATTAGATCTTTTCAAAAACCAGTTCCCTTGGGGTATGCTAATCAAACTTATTATAATGTTTAAAGGAGCAATCATGAAAAATCTGCTGATCATGCAAGCTTTGCTAGTTCGACCATTGAGCAGAAAATATCCCATAATTTGTCTCCTGGCTGCAGGAATCACATGGAGAGTAATTTGTCAGGAAAATTAGAATCAGATATTACTGGAAAATTATTGGAGGAAACTTCATATTCTCCCCAGAGGTATGATGTTGGATTTACACGATCACTTGAATCCTTACGTGAGCTGTTCTTTATACAATTACAGGATTCCTTCTCTTTCATTTGTTTTTAAGTCTGTTAATGTCCATTTGTTCACAACGTGTCCATTCCTTCTTATTTTTCTGAAAAATCAAGTGTCGACTTGTCGTGACCATGTTGCGTGCATCTTAGTCATACTTAGATTTCGATCCAAATATTTTTCGTCTCATGACTTGGGTTCCGACGAAACTATCTGTTGTAGGTGTTCCTTCACTAGACATGTACTTGGCCTTTATTTCATATTGTCACCGCACTAAAATAGTGATTATATTTTGATAGATACCTATGCTAGGCATTCATAGTATATATTGAATGACCTCTTTATCAACAAAGCAAACACTCAAAATTTACTAAGTCAAGAAAACAAACACAACAACTTCATGAATTAAGAAAAGAAAATCCACTTCAAAATTTTCAAATCAACGTTTAATACTCTAAGATTGAGAATGTTGCTTTATTATGCATATGTTATAATTCTACAAGAAAACTCAGGGTAGAAAGTAGAAACACAGGTTGAAATTCTGATTATATAAAAAATGGTAGGCAGATAGTATTTTTATGAAAAAGAACTTATTGATTATAGATATTATAGGTATTTGGCTATATAGAAAATGCATTTATAATTATCTTGTAAAAAAATGCTTTTATCATTCTCTTTCCATTTTTCCTTTCGTTTTCTTTCGTTTGGAGTGACAAAATAATAATGGCATTATTTGAAATGTAATGTTCCATAATGTTCCTCTTCCTTGCATCTGATCACCTGTCTTTTAACTCTTAAACACGAACAGATACAACTATTTATAGAGATGGAAAATGAAAATTGTACCACGCGACTTATTCACTATTCTGTTGATTTTCTTTTATGTACCTTAATGTTATATACATTGATTTGATGGTCTCATATGTTTATTTCATGCCTTGTTTAAATCATTGGTTATCCGAGCTGAAGTTTGGTGACTTCACTTAGACATTTTCCTGCACTTTCTCATCTAAAAAAGAGAGTTGACGCTTTATAGATGTTTAGAGGGCTATAACACTTCTCCATCTTTCTTCTTTATCTAAGCATATCTTTTGCATTTAAACACGTCAGAACAAAGCATGCCATTATTTATAGTTATTTTTGGCATCATTTGGTCCTTCCTACTACACACATCATAATTTTTCTGTAGTGTACAAACTAGTATCTGATCAAAAAAAAGTTTTGCACTACTCTCTATTTCCAGTTTAATATACAGCTAAAATTACTAATGCATGCACTTAATGGATTTAGGGTTCTGTTTGGGTTTGTTCATTTACAAAGGCTATATACATTGCATGTTATATTTTCCTCGACAAGTTTCTATTATTTTCTTTTATTCTTTAGTGATAAACTCCTTTTATTCTTTAGTGATAAACTCCAAAATCAGCCGCAAAATTTTTCAAATGGCAACGGATCTTCCATTCCTCAAACAGTAGATGATGCGCAAGAGGAAATGAATTCAAAAGGTTCAAGAGCATCAGACAAGTCAACTTTATCATTTTGAACTCTGGGATTCAATGAACAATAATTTTGGTGTCATATGCTTCTAATACACATCTACACATTCATGATGCAGCAAACAGTGAAGAACTCGACGAGAAGGCAAAACGTCCAGTTGTTCAACAAAAAGGACGTTTCAAGGTTACATCTGAAAATGTTGAAGTAGAAAAGGTTAGTGTTTAGGTCTTAATGTCTGTAATCTTGTTTATAATTGGTTCGGACTAATTATTTCATTCCTGTAGGTGGTTCCATCTCCATTGCTACACAAAAGCCATAGTGTGCAGGTTTGCATTTGAAAGCATATTGGTAAAACTGACTATTATTCTTCCTATGAAGAACATTTGTACAAGGGAGATTGATAGAGGAATGATACAAAGAGACCTAATTAAACTAAGAAACTACTTGCACTGCATAACTATAGTCTATAGCTTACATTCCCTCTACTTTTGAGGATCCAGTTCGGTGGGAAAATGAATCCTCATAAATGACTTCTTATATTCAATCTCAACCAGTGACTGTTTTTTTATAGCTGTAGTGTTGAAATTCAAATTTCTATATAGCATTTAACTTTATTACCAGTTATATTGATCAACAAAAAGTACAAAACTCTCGAGAAAACAAAGATATGTATATATATACTTGTCTACTAGCAGATGATTTCTAAGTGATATCTTGCTTCAATATAGTTGTGATTTTGAGATTCTGCCACTTGTTTTTTGGAACCTCGAGATAATTAAAAATTTAGTACTAGTTGAGTTTATGACTTGTTAAATCTTCTCTCAACACAATTTCCACCAAATTTATTGTTTTCAATTAGAACATCTTATGCAAGCATTGTGGCTATGTAGGAGACATCTCAGCATCCTGCTAATCCTCCACCATTGCCACCCGATGCTACACCAGCAAATCCTCTTGGTCTAGCTCTTTTTCCTGCGTTGCAGTCTATTTTGCATACAAACATTCTTCAAAGGGTATGGGTTAGTCACAAAGTTGCAATCTTCTTCTTTTTTTCTGTCCTATTTTCTTTAAAATTTCTGTATTTTTTCTCAACTCCCCCTCTCCCCAACAGGACTGTATTCTTATTCTCATGAAACAAATCTCTGGATGTGGCTCTACAGGTGTGAGCAATCAATGTATCTCGAAAATTTTCATTTACTTCACTTTTTTGTTCTCGCCCAAGTGTTTATCCTTTTCTGCAGATGTGGGATGCATGTCGATGAACCCTGGTGTGGAGGAGAAATCTTTGGTATGTATTGTCATAAGGTTGCCATTAAGTAGATGAATATTGTTAAAACATATTTTAAATAAATATATTTTCCTCCTCTCTAATGGCTTAAACTTTTACATAAGGTGAGTCGTGTTCATGTCTCACAGCTACCAAATTATTAATATCGTGCATGTGTTTTGGACTTTGATGAAAAATGAATTTAACATTCCTATAAATAAAGAAAAAAATAAGAAGAATAAATTTTGTCTCTTCTTAATTACTTAAGTTTTTAAATGTGATAATTTAACAAATATTAGCTACATTTTATTTACCGCTGCAATGTCAACTTTTACGGTACCTACACGACTTTCTCCTATCTTGCCCTTTCGCGGCGTTAGCTTACGTAGTCTACTGGAGTTAGACCCAACATGATTTTTATTTCGTGTCTTCTGTTATTAGAACTCAAGACCTCTCCTTTTAGAAAGACTTAAGTTGAATGTTGGTGTCAATTGGACAATTAGGGCACAACCTCAGTGGACGGTATGTAAGTTAACGTCTCCAAGTGGATAGCCCCTGAGAGAGTGGTCAAGATTGGGAAAGTCCAAGGTCGTTATATTTACCTTCAGATATTTAGCTCATGATAACACTTGTGTAGATTTGTTCGCTGGGAATTATGTTTGTTAACATTTTATTTAGTTTGAATTACTCTTGCTTGACTCACTTAAGAATTATTCTTGAGTCAACATTCGAAATCAAATATTTCACCTTCAAACATTAAATTTTACATTACTGGAGTTCCTTTTTCCTTCAGATTTTCCTGTAGATCTTCTAAACCTGAAATGTCCTGTTTGTTTCGTTGGTATATTACCTTTTACACGTTGATTTACAAGTTTTAGTACTTCTTGGTTTTCTAGCTGGAGGTTGCTCATGATCGTGAAAAGGAATTGCTTCGAGAGATAACTGATTTACAATGGAGGTATTTGTGGCTATATTTGCATACCATATACAACAACCAGGGTTATCAAATTGAAAGAGTTTTTAATTAGCTTCTTTGATATAGGCTTGTATGTGCCCAAGACGAGCTCCAAAAATATAAAACAGAGAAAGGTCATGTCAACTCTTGATCAAATGTGGCTATATCGGGTATCTACAGAGAATGCCAGTGGCATGTAGCTATAGCGCTGACAAAATCCTCAAAAACTTGCAGTAAATGGTTTCAAGTGGAACAGAAGTTTAACATTTGCATGCTAGATTGAACATTAGAAGTCAACTTTCATATGTACATTTCATTTCTTTTTCACAAGTTGATTATATCTTTTTATTGCTCCATCAACATTATCTTATTAGAATCTATCACTTGATATAGTTTGTTTCTGAATTGATGGAGTGTTGTGATTCTACTTTATTGGTTTATATTGTTGATATGGCGAATTTAATCTCATTTCCGCAACGTCTTAGTTTCCCATTTCAACCTTCAATTTCTGTAGCAACTGTGTCACTAGACTTGGTTTCCAACTTGCAACGTTAGACCATCTATCTTAATTAAATAAAAAATAAAATGAGAAAAACTAGACATTTTCTCCTATGTTGTCACTTGCACGTGTCCTGCAGTCAGTTCTAGCCGCATCCACCCTCTCTCTGTCTCAATATTGAAGTTAGTTCATTTTTATTTTTATTTTTTGACCGAAGATGAAGGAGCACTCTGATTAAATAGTGCTACATGATATAGTTTGCAAGGTTATTATGAATATCTTAAATTGGTGGATATATTTATCGGTTGATTTAACCTTTGGAGTGCTTAATTATTGTAATAAATAATAAAGTTCTCAATCCATTCAAGAGGTGAAGGGCAGAGGCCTTCGTTGTCCTCTTTAGTCAAGATTTTGACCTTACTCCAACGGCAGAAATTCTAAAATTCACAATATTCTCTTTACTTTATCCATGGTATAGATGTTTAAATAGTATTTTTGCTTTTTGAAAGGTTAGAATTTATAAGATTCTCGATAATTTTCCAATTTTCTTCTTTATGACAACCCATTTAAGTAGCAAATATGCTCATTTTCCACCACATTTTCTTGTTTTTTGACCAGACAACCTTCCTCTAAATAGGGGGATCTGAGCTTGTTCCTACAAACCATCAACATTTTAGGTCCATTCATTTGGATATAAATTTCACACTTTCCTTCCACTTTCAGCATCAGATATTAGAACTACATAATAAATTGTAAAAATGAGTGCTAAAATTACTCTCTTGTTTTCTTTAGCTTTTTTCCTTCTATTCTGCAAAGCCAACGCCACCAACATTACCAAACTGTTGAACCAGTATCCGGACTTCAGCAGTTTCAATGACTACCTAACGAAAACCGGACTAGCCACCGATATCAGCTCGCGCCAAACGATCACGGTCCTTGTTGTAGACAACGGCAACATTTCCCCGTTATCGGGAAAATCGGACGCTGCCATCAAGAAGATCTTGAGTGTTCATGTGATTCTTGATTATTATGACGTGAAAAAACTCGAAAACTTACCGAATAAGACGGCAATTGTTACTACACTCTACCAATCCAGTGGCCAGGCCATTGGTCAACAGGGATTTCTCAATGTGACAGATGTGAATAGTGGAAGTGTTGCCATTGGTTCAGCAGAAAAGGGTGCATCTTTAGGGGCTAATTTAGTTAAGTCCATTGCTTCACAGCCATATAATGTATCAGTATTACAAATAAGTACTGTTATCATCCCATTGGGAATTGACAACACAACCTCAAAGAATTCAACTTCTCCTTCGCCTGCTTCTAGCCCGAAGAAGTCTCCGAGTCCTAAGAAATCACCCCCAAGCGATTCTCCATCGCCCTCCAAATCCCCCGGTTCGCCTCCTGTGCCTTCTGATGCACCGGTTGCAGATTCACCAGCACACGATTCCCCTAGCGAAGGCACGACTCTCCAGCTTAGTCTGTTTGTCATGTTGATAATAGTATCTTCAACTCTATGGCTCATATCGACTATATGAACAAGCACTACCGATAAGTTATTCCAAAGTTTTGCTTTTTGTTTTGGTATTAACATTTTCATTAGATGGATGGTTCTCGATTTAATGATGAGATAAGTTGTATCAGATTTCACTCTTTTTAATGACATTTCCAATTCTAAATCTCTTTAACTTCTTTTCATATAATTAATTTTTCACCACTCCGTTAAGATCTATAGCTTTTTTATAATCCATCTCTGGAGGACTAATCATTGTTCTGTCAATGTATTACTCCAGTCCCTTTTTGCATTTCTACAGCTCTATGCTGATACATATTTAGTACACAGCACTCGACATTACATAACAAAAAACGATAGCATTACCAACATAATTATAAAAACAGGATCAACAAAAACAGAAAAGGGGCACAAAAAAAAAAAAAGATCATAAAAGGAGTTATATAGCATCAGAAAAGAGGTATTACACTGGACAAGCTCAATAATTATATAATTTTAATAGTTATGGTCCAATAATTATATAATTACTTAAATGAGCTAGAATAGACATATAAAGAATACATTATAAATTACTTAAATGAGAAGAACAAATAATATCCAAAAAAATATATGGTTTGATTAATTTTATATTTCTTCGGGTTGCTAAATGTGGCTAGAATCTTTCGTACATGTGGATAAAGCGGGAAATTCGTGCATATCATCGTTCCAAAAGGGAATGAATATAAAAAATAGCATGTCGTATCATTACAAAATCCCGTTCGAATTCTTGTAAATGATCAAAAGAAAGTTAGATTGAGCGAATAAATGGATAGCGCCCCATGACTTCTGATAAGTGTAATTTGTACACTTATCCAGGTCAATAAATTAGAGTATTTGTTAATGATTTGAATGGATTATAGCTTAATTTTGTTTTAATTACGTTTGCTAGGTTGAACTTAATGCAAATTGATGGATTTTGAAGAAAGGAACGAAAAAGTGCGAAAACGAGGAAATCCAAAGTTTGGGGACCAAAGTGTAAACATTCAAGAGTTGATTCGGACCACAAAACGATGATTGAAGATCATATAGGATCAATTAGTTGCAATTGGATGTCAAATGAGTGAAATATAGTGGAAGTATTTTAACAAATCAATTTCAAGTCGAAGAAGTTATGCTCCAGATTTTTACCCTCAACTGGAGACCCATTTTTCGGGTAGAAAATGTTCGAATTGGAAAAAACGTATTTAGAAGAATTGTATCTCTTTTAATTATTTTTCTAACGCATTTTGAATCACCTCAATCGAATATCCATAGAGAAAATTATGACCAAAATACTGAAAGTTGCTCAAGAGCGAACCGAAGCGAACTTGCGTGTGCGAGACACCCTTTTTTTCACCTAAGAGCCATTTGGCTCTACGTCGCGCTAGCAAGCCATTTTTGAGCCTGAACGGCTGAGCTTTCTAGTTTGATCCAAACTCTTATAAAAATCAAATTCAACCTACTATTTAACCTATAAGGGGACGACAAGAATGAGACAATATATCAAAACCCTATTTTTCACCACAAGAAGGAGGTTAGCATAAGATTCAAAAGCAATTAATACAAAAGATTGAAGATTCAAAGTCCATGTTGAAGATTAACGAAGAAGAAATTGATTTTTCACTTTTCAATCATTGTTTTCATTCCGGGTGATTTTTTCCAAATCTTTTTGTGTAATTTACATAACAACATGCTGAGCTAGTTCTTCTCATGTATTGGATGAAGATATTTTATGATTTATTTTTAATTGAAGACAAATATTTAGTTAAATTCTTATTTTTCTTGATTAAACTTGCATGCGTAGCTTTATTATTTGATTTCTTGATCTCCAATTAAATATATAGTTGTTTGTCGTAGTGCTAAGAGGCTCGCATATGTCTAAACACTGCTTGATTAACATATGTGTAATTGATATTAGGAATAATATGTAATCACGTATGTAATCTTTGAGATAATTCTGAAATTAAATATGTTCTATTCATTCGAATTCGAACTAAAAATAGATTCGAGTTGTGAGTAAAATATATTTAATTTACTTTGAAAAAGATAATTAATTACAATAGAATTATCGATTGTCACGAATGATATTAGTTACATAATTGAAAATTGAGATAAATAATAATATGTGAATTCGTAATTCAATACTCATTTCATATACATATAAAATTCAAATTTTACAAGTTTTTGTAGATTAATTTAGATTAATTACAAATCGCAAATCTTTTTTGTTCGCTTATTTGGAATCTGATTAGAAATTAATATACTTGAATTGAATTTATTCCTTACGAGACGATAACTCTTAACTCATCACGTATTACTTGTCTCCGCTTGTAAGTTTCGCACGAATAACTTCAATTGTGAAATGCATTTTTACGCGCGAGTAACTTATGCAATGACATCTTTGCTTCATTGTTCAATCAATTTAGTTTTATGTTAGTCTTCCTTGGAGATTGCTAGTTACATCAATAACTATCAATTCAACATTTTCTCATAGTAAAGCACATTGTGTTAATATTTTTAGGTTTGAAAATTTCTATGATCTAAACTTAAAATAATTGTGAAAACGATATTTTTCGTACAAATAACAAATTCTAGGTTCTTATTTTATTATTTAACTATTTAATAAATATCGATTACAGAGTATTTGGACCTAGAGTTCGAATCCAACTTTGTGTTATAAAAAAATAAAATAAAATAAAATCTTCCCTCCTAAAATATTTGTTAGAATCATTTTTTTCCTGGTTTCTGAATATGAAATATGACAAAATGAAAATGAAATAATTCCAATGAAGAATTAGTTACCCAGGCGCAATTATGGTGTAGAATTAACACGCATCAACAACATATGTTCAAGTCAATTATTATGGTCCAATGAAAGTGAAAGTGGACTTCACGAATTTAAAACGCGTGAGAAGAAGTTGAACTTCCATAAACAGATATTGATAATGCCAAACTATTTGCTATCCTGCCAGATCAATGTACAACTTCTCAAAGATACTGTACAACATTCTTATATGTATCTTATGCTATAGAAGTTGTACATTACAATCAAAGAAATATAACATACAAAAAAAAAAAAATTAATCACACAAAAAAACTAAAGGAGTATCGAAGAAAGAGAGAGCGCGATCAGAGAAAGCACAAAGAAGAGTGGTCTTCAATTTTGTGATTCAGAAAAATATTTGAAAAAGAAAAAAGGAAAATCAAAATGCGAAGCAAATTTTGAAATGAAGACGCGAGCAATGGAAGAAGAAGCTACATGGTTGCCACGAACGAGTGAAATAAATAATAAAATTAAAAGCCAAGAATTTGCTTATTAGTTTTCGTTGAATCTGAATTGGAGGAGCTTCAATAAGGTTAGCCCATCAATCATTTTCTATCCGTGAACTCTTATTTCTCTTGGAGTTTGAATCTTGGTGTAATTATTTTTGTTCATTTGGATTCTGAGCGTCAAATTCTGAGCTTGAAGTTGGAAATTCAAGCTTAAATCTTTTATTGGAAAATTGGCATTTGGATTTTTTTGAGTATTTTTGGTAAATAAATAAAATTGTGTTGTTTACTTGGAGTTGTGGGGAGGTATCTTTATTAGGTTCTTCAGGTTCCAATTGGATTAGTGAAATAAAGGTTTGTTGGTGTTTTAATTGTGATTTTTTTGGTTTAAGAGTTTGAAAGTTTGGTAAAAATTGGGTTTTTGGAGGGAGAGTTAGTCCAATGGAAAATTTGGGATCTCTGTGTGCGGACTCAAACCACCAAGAAGTATAGGGTATAAAATTGAGGTTCTGAATATGGGCTTTTGTTTTGCATTCTTGGGGGGTCTATTAGGAGGATTAAAAGTTGTTTGGAAGATAGGTTTTTGGAGATGGAGTATAAAAACCCTAATTTAGTTCAAAGTTCGGTATCATTGTTGTAGCGGAGTGTGTTCTTGTTGTATGGATTTTGTGTGTTGAAGAGAGGGGGAGAGAGAGATGCAACCACCACATCAGCATTTGCGGATCAATCTAACCGAATTGAAAGCTCAAATATTGAGTAAAATCGGGCTGGAGGGATCCAAGCAGTATTTTTATTACTTGAATAGGTTCTTGGGTTTGAAGTTGAGCAAGGTTGAGTTTGATAAGCTTTGTCTTAGGATTCTTGGGCGGGAGAATATTCCGCTGCATAATCAGTTCATTCGTTCGATTCTGAAGAATGCTTGTAGTGCAAAGGTCCCACCACAGGTGAGTCATGAGGATGAAGTTCTGAAGCATGCTACTCAAGTTAGTAACAAGGAAATTCCTGGCGATGGTCATCAGCAGAATGGGTCCCATGCTGCTATAACTCAGGCTTCAGGTTCACCGGGTTTGTCAAATGGGGATGACATGTTGTCAGTCTCACCTCGAAAGGCCCGGACAGTGTATCGTGATCGGAGGACTAGTGAACGTCATAGTGCACTTGGACCAAATGGGAAGACTAGTTTTGCTTCTCAACAATTGCCAGCCACTCAGTCTAGTGATTTCAATGTCATTTATGAGAATGGACATCTGGATCCACCTGATATTGGAAAGCTAGTACATCGTCAAGGACTCAAGCAGAAAGCAGAGAATGAAAGGGAGTTCTTGGGTACCCACACCATGAAATTGTCAGAAGTAAACAGATCATCAGATGGTTCAGTTTCTGTACATAACAAGGATCAGACTCAATTGTTAGTTAGAGATAACAGGAGAGAGGTTTCTGCTAGAAGTCCACTTCGAGCTCCACTTGGGATTCCACTATGCCCAGTTAGCACTGGTGGGGCACACAGATCTCTGCCTCTCACTAGTAGCAGTAGATGTCCTAGCACGTTTGATGATGGTTCTTTATTGGATAGTCTAACATTAAGGGAACGAATGGAGCACATCTCTTCAGCACAGGGTCTTGAAGGGGTGTCAGTGGAATGTGCCTATATATTGAACCTTGGTTTGGATTCTTACATGAAGCATTTAATAAGTTCTTGCATTGAACTTGTGGGGGTTAGGTCAGGGGACGAGCTAACAGTGAACAATAGGCAAAAGCATCAGGCTTGTATGAAGATTGTTAATGGTGTCAGACCAGGGCATCAAGATCAGATGCAAGGTAGTGGTAGGCTTTTGGACGTGCAAGAACATAAAACGGATTACCCAATTTCTTTGCGGGATTTTAGGATTGCCATGGAGCTGAATCCGCTGCAACTTGGTGAAAACTGGTCATTGCTGCTGGAGAAAATATGTACACATTCATTTGAAGAATAACATGGAGCTCGGATTTGTTGTTTTCCCAATGGTTGTATCTTGTTTTTACTGGATCTTAACTCATAAGGCATCTTGTGCAATGTTGTTCATCTTGCCCCTAGAGTGACGTTAAATATGGCGATTTCTCATTCAGGGCCTTTTGATCCAGAGTGGTGCTCTTGAAGTGAAACTGCATCTCTTGCAAGATGACGGGCCAGAGCAGATAATCTTTATCTCATCCTATTAAAGGGCCCGTCTTCATTTGGAAGTACTCCATCAACTGCAACCAGTCAGATGAGAAGAATGCCAGATTTGGTTGCACTGTTTTACCATTAGCACTATGGTCGCTTCATATTTTTCTACTTTCTCCTGTAATTACAGCCACCGTGAAAATTTACAACATTTTTGCACTAATAATGTGTAGTTCAGTGCTTTAGCAAAAAAAGTGGGATTGCATGATGCAATAATCAAGTGTATGTACCTTCAACAATTAAGATTGATTGAATCTCAATAGTAACAACACGTTTTCCTCAGCTTCTTTGTTCTTTAAAATATACAGGAGTTAGTGTGCCCTTGGCAGTGTCTATCAGGAAGAACATGCTATAATTTGTATTGCTACAAATATTTTTTTCTTGTAATATAGTATAATGGCTAAAGGCATTTTCTTGGAATGAAATTTTACTTTGCTATTGAAATTTAATGAATTTCACTTCATAGGTGCTTAGATAGCACGACGTAGCGAATCTTGTTTGTAACTGAAGATTTGCTTCTTTATATATCAAGAAGAAGAGGGACAGAATTATGGGCAATAAATGATGACTTGTATGTCCTATAAACTTTAATTTGTTTCTGAATAGCATTGGTTCAAAACTATTCGTGTGACCAGAGATATACTTCACCTCAGGTTCTTACTGCATTTTGTTGCTTCCTTTTCTGTTTAAATATTTTAATCTTACTTTTCTTCACTTGCATTAGACAACTTAATTTTAGATGAATCACTGTAGCGTCTTATAAATAATCTAATTGAGTCTTAAAGGACAAAATCAGATTTTTCTTATTAGTCCTACTTATTAAGGCTATATTGTTTCTTGTTGGAACATTGGCACTGAATACAGTGTTCTGTCTGATGTCATTAATTGCTCACATGTTCAAGATGACAGGTAAGTTGAAATTTAAGTCAAGTGAACCGAAACTTGAGTTGAAATGCTAGGTTGGAAATTGGAACTCAAATCATTTACAAATAGAAATGAATAACACATCATCCTTCTTCTGGTCAATGTATTAAAAGATTAACAATTTCTATTGCAGGTCAGACTGAAAGGGAGCTTTCTCGATGAATTTGCAAATTTTCTAGCTTCCCAGTAGAAAAATGTTCTTGAAAACAGTGATAATTACTTTTCTCATTTGCCTTATGTTTCTTCGTCAGGAAATTGAAGTGATTATGCAGTCTTCAAGTGTACTATGACTAGGTATTTGCCTCACATTCCTCCTCATGCAATCATAGTTCGGAATTCGATTTGATAGCAGACCTAGTTAACGTGTTGAGATATAGAACCTTTGAGCTCTTTTGAACTATAGTATGAAATAAATAATATTTTATTGGTTTAAGTTGGAAATAAATAAGTTACTTATATTCACGATAAGTTAATTTCAAAATAAGTAATTTTCTCCCTTAAAAGTAAGAAATAGTAAGTGATCCAAATATGTTTGGCAACAAAAAAAGCTTAGTCGAAATGCTCTAACTGCTTTTCTACTGTTATAGCTGTTGCTGTCTAGTATGTGTTTATATATATATATATATATATATACTTTGCTCATATTACATTAGGTATAGTCAAGTTGCAGTTTGCTGTATTCAAATTCTTTTGTGTTAAGATGCGCAGTGATGAGTTATCAGTTTCCAACCTAGGAATGTGATGACAGCAGTGCACTCATGGAACCGCGGTAAGAATATGCGAGAATTCCGAAACATCATGCCCCACAATAATACTGGTATGAAATATGTACATTTTTAGAAGATACGAAAACTTAACGTCAATTAATGCCACATCAGGGATCATGCCTTATCTACCATATAAATAAATAGCAACAAAATGCCTTACCAATTATTAACAAGTAGAGGTTTAGCTATGTAATCAAGATCATATTTTAAAGCTCCCAATGTTTGATGATGCAGAATGAAACAGAAAACAAGACGAGAAAAGGAAAATTAGATAGAAAAAAGAAGAATTTTGGTTGAAGAAAAACTCAATAGACTTGTAATCTGACCGATGTTCAATGTTATCTCAATGAAAATCATAGGTTCCCTTTTATAGTGCGAAGAGTTTAAGCTTAAGGGGACTTGTAGTGAACCACAACCTTAAAAAAAATATCAAACTAAACAAACCTAATCTAAATCCAATTCTATTTTTAATTTTATTTCTCTCAAAAAACACTTTCAATCTCCCATCATTTGAAGTTCCTTAAAGAACACTTGTTCCAAAAATATCTTCTAAACACATGGTTCGAGCTCAGTTTCTGAATCAATCAGAGATATTCTACCATTTTATCACCATCATTTTAGCCACCATCTTTGTAGTTATTTATTTCTATTGATGAACAACCATTTTTGTTATTTTATTAACTAATACTGTATCACCACCGTAAGAACTATCAATTTATATAGGCCTTGCAAACAATTCTTCACGACTGTTCATCTAAAATGTACATGTGGTTGTATATGAGGACTAGAGGCGTAGCTAGGTTGATTTGATGGACATCTTGATGAATTATTTGGGTGTCTGCGGAAAGGTTCAGTCTGTTGTTGGACAAGATGAAGGATAGCCATGGGAACTGAGGATCTTAAAGATGGGGAAGAAGATAATTTAAAGGAGAAAATATAGGAGTTTTCTAGATTGTCGCCAAATCGATTCAGAGGTTTGGTGAGAGATATGGGAAGATTGAGGACAGTAAGAAGAAGCGAATGATGTAGTTAAGGAAGGTGATGGGTTTCCAGACGAAGTTGTTACAGGAGTATTACGTCAAGGCACGCACAGGTGACGATTTTAAAATACTGGAAAAGGAGGACAAGCTGGAGAATGACATAATGATGTTTCTGCAAAGATTGGGTTCGGGGGGGGGGTGGGGGGGTATGCTTGTAATTTTAACTCATTGAAGCATGTGAGATATGTCTTGGTAAAAGGAATGCTTGCTTCCATGTTGGGAGGAAAAACTGAGGACCCTTGGTTCATTTCCTGACTACCTTTCTATTGGACTGTCAAAACTCAAAAGTATGCTTTTCTCGTTTGCATATTCGATCAACAACAGGTATTCTTCAATGGTAATTGGTTTTGTCCTGTTGAAGACTAGATTTGAATGCATAGATTTGTCCCCTCTCCAATGGCTTAAACTTTGAGATGAGGTGGTTCTACACATATTTCTGCTTTCAAGAATTGTCATAGATTATTTGCATTCATGCTTCTTGTGTTAGGTGAAATATACAGTATGCTGTTTCTGCATCCTTATGGGAGCACCAAGGCACATGAGTTTCATACATATCTCAGGTCTGGAAAAAACTTGGTATATAAATATTCTTGATTTATAGGTTTTGTGGCTTCCTCGTGCCTACTTAACAACAACATACTATTCTATAATTATTTTTCATTTCTACTTTCGTTGTTTTTAGACATTAGTGGAAGACCATGCTTGTGATGCATCGGAAATAGTAAATAGAGACGGAAAAAAATAATATGAGACCAATCTATGTCAAGATTTTCCTTTTGCACCAATATTTTAGTATCAAAACATATTAAACCCAAGGAATCTCCCTCATTTGAAATGTATGGAATGAAAGTAGAGAAATTTGATTAGGTGATATAGCTTTGTGAACTTGTCAATAGAATTAATAACCACAATGATTTGACCTCTTTACTCTTTAGTGGGTATCTTATAAATAACTTGTGATTAGAGGTTATATTATACCTTATGTGGAGCATTATTTCAAATATGTTTTGGATGCGAAGTGGTGGGGTAGTGATGGAGAATTTCAAAATCATTAACAATGCGGGAAAGTGGATTCTGTAGCAGTAACATGCATATTGAAGACCAAGGTGCTTTTTACTTTTTTGTATGTGTTGGGTGACGAAATAGAACAGGCTTGCGGCTGATGATGAGGTTCACCTGTTAAAAAAGGCCTGATAAGATACTTTTATGCATGTTTGGTAGGAAAGATTAGATAGCATTGGAAGGTATCGAGGAGAAGTTAAAATATTGTTCATTATACTGTCTACTCCAGTACTACATACCAAACATGTACTTGTTGGGTTGAATTGTGCAGTTGATACCGAGTAGTTGGAAAGAAAAGAGTTTCCTCATTATGCCACAGGAATCCAGCTTGCATGATGTTCTGCATCTGATGTGTAATTTTTTTTATGGAAGTCATTATATTTTCTAGTGAATGTAAAATAGCTAAAGGAAAATGTAGAGCATTCTGAAGCACTATTTGATTTTTGTGTTTTTTTCCCATCATTTCTATAGTATTATTCATCCCATTGTGACATTCCATATGGTGTAAAGTCCTAACATCCCAGAATTTTTGGTGACCACCTACTTAAGGGAATAACTTGTTCCTAATATTGTTTAAAATATACGTTCTTTTATGCATCAGGGAACGACCAGATTTTTTTGTTACTTATCAAGAAACAGTGCCGTACTAAGGTGTAGTAATTTCAAGGGCCTTGTTCTGATCTGATTATCACATTGGAGTTGCACATATTCAAATCAAGATTAGTTCATGTGATGTAACAAATATAGGGGCACTCCGTTTTTGTGTGATCCCAAAACCTGAACTTCATTTCATACTATTAGCTGCATATTTTGGATTGTTTAGCTTGATCCCCGATATTTATGTACAGATAACATTTCTCAGTAGATTTGGATTTACATCTGAGATTTTTTATTCACCAATTTCTCTGTGTATCATACCAGTTGTTAAGCACGTCTCCTAAATCCAGAAAATTCTGACATTGTTTTAGCCTAAGGAAAAATTGCCTGGAATTTTCAAGAGTTTTCTCGTATAGTGAGGAGCTATTTGTGTTGCTTATACTTGCACTACTTCCTGGATCTGAATATCCAATTCTATATCATTGAACTAACAATTTGCCAAATATCCTATCAGATCCATTTTCACTTTTCTTTTTCAATGGGTTGTTCCTCGTCGAATTTGGTCCCTTCAGTTATAGCCGTCAAGACCCTGACGAGGTTTCTGGATGACATCCAGCGACTGACAGCAAATGCAAGACTGACTTAGTCATGTTAGCTATTGTCTGGGTAATCTGTAGCGGTTTTGCTTGCTGACTTCAATATACTCTGAGACTCCATCTTCCATGTCAATTCCTCGACGCCATTGAATTGATCTGAAGCAAGAAGCTTGGGGAAAATCTTCATCTGGGCCACAATGGCCTTTTCAGCTAAAAAAAATTATCGGAAAAAGAAGAAATTGGGCAACTTCATCGATATCATGGTAATGAGGCCCCTCCCTGTTCAACTGGAGATTCTTTCCTAGCAGTGGCAAATATAACAGTCCCAGAGATTAAGCAATGAACAATCAGGATGTTTAAAAGTCCTGGTGGTTCATCTTTCTGGGAGGAGAGGTCCGGTGGATGGTCAACAAGTACCGGTGCGTGCCAGTTAATTATATGATCCTGTATCATATTCCAAAATCTTTTGTGATATTAAATGCTTTACCGATATCAACCTTAGCATTTTTTTCCCATCACATGGTTCTATTGCAACAGAACAGAGCTCAAGTTTATCTCATTTTTTCTTTGGATGGGACCTACCAGCTGTAGTTTTCAGTTTATCAGACAAGGATGCAAGTTATAGTGACGAGAATCATCGAGGGTAAGTTAACAACGGTATTGCATGTTCCGGGGTGACACGGATCAATTAGAAGAGAAGATCCTAAACCAATTAGAAAATGGAAGGAATATAAAGTATATCCGAAAACGCGTAGGATGTACAAAAATGTGTATAACTTTCAACTCAGTTGTCAGATTTTCGCCTATGAGTACAATCCGAAAACATCTTTTGATTATGCACAAATTTGTTGGATGAATATGTCAAACTTTGAGAGTCAAATTCGGTTGTTTAGGGGTCTATTTTTGCCTTTTTTTTATGTTTTCAATTGGTTTTAAGGGTATTTTCGTTATTTGCAATCTTTTAATTTTATTCATATTTGTTTTGTAGTTTTTTAGCTTATTTGGATTTGTCTTTAGAATTAGAGTTTTGTTTTGATTAGGAATTTATTTTATGCCTATAAAATGCACATTCATTGTATAATAAAGACATTACTTTTTTGAGAATTAATCATAATGTGAAATTTTTTATCTTGTTCTTAATTGAACAGAACTTATCAAATATTTTCAATATTTGTGACATTCAAACTATCCGAACTTATCAAAGATTCGTATTCTTTGTGTCGTTCAATAATTTCAGAGCAAGGTTCATAATTTTTGTAATTACGGGGTTAAGATATTGTTTGCGATAGCCTTTGTTCTTTAGTTCAATAATTTATTGGGTTAAACTTTTCAAATGTTGATTTTAGCTTTTTTGGAGTTGTGATTCAATCTTTTATGAATTTCATAACTTCAATTGCTACGTGGGTTCACTAAGCTTAATTGGAGAATAACACTCGTGTAAGTATGATGAGAAAATAAGTTAGAATCTTGCCCACGGTTCTGTGTAGTGCTGTCTGTCGAATGCCAGAGGGACTAAGAGTGCAAAAATAGTACCCACAGAGTCGCACACTGCATAATTTGTGTTATCAAAACCTCCAAAAATTTCCCTAGATATGTACAAGATTACAGGTACTACAAAGCAAGTGAAGTGTGCCATCCGTTGTGTGTTTATCGAAGTAAAACTCAACGGGGATCATCTGAAAACACAATATATTTACAATGATTTGATCACTGTGAAGTCAAGTGTACATAGTTCTGAAGTATTAGGTGGATATGCACACATTTGTGAATCTTTTTGTATCAGATTATGTAAACATCAGACCGGGCTTGTGAGAGTAACATGCCATCCTTGTTTGTTGCAGGATGATTATGATTTGTAGTGTAAGGATTGAGCCAAACCATGGTCGGATCACAAGGCTTGTTTCCAGAACAATCGATACTTGCGTTTAGAATGGCGAGTCGGTTGTGTTTCTGTTCGTCTCAGCATGTCCCACATTATCTGCACATCCTCGTATCCACAGGTTTGGATTTCATCACGAAGTTTCAAAAGCCCGGCACCTAAAGAAAG